>WUAP02151620.1:0-10853 GCA_015163945.2 Stichodactyla helianthus
CGCTTAGATTGAATATATTTCACTGCGACGATCATCATTCAAAACTTCTATTTCACCGCAGTTCAATATCATCTCTCGGATTGTAGTTATTTTGCCAACTTTACAGCCATAGTCATATGCTATTGTAAACTACCAGATGGGTAAAAACTATATGATCAATAATTTACAGTCAATTATGACTTTATTATAATCTATTTTTGGCTGATGAGTCCTGAACACAAATGCTGCACCCACCCCTCCCTCCCTATCAAAAAATCCTGGATTCAGGAAGAGCTTTTGAGGCAACAGAACAAATTCAACAGTCGTTGCCTTACAATGACCAAACTACAAATTTTTGCTTCAAACATTAAACAGAAATTGGCCCTTCACAGTGATATGTTATTTTGTAGTAAAATTTTTAAGCATTTCAAATGCAGCACATGGTAATAGTGGGCATTTGATTTTTAACTACGTAAATTAATAGAGAGTTTCAACTCCTTGTCACTTGGACAAAAAACAAAGACATGGTATCAATATTGGTGTATACGTAGCTCAGGTAATTATTTTGGTATCTGTGATGTGTATTTTGCAAATCAAATAATGAATAAAAGTTATTTAACCCCAGGTTAGAATTTCTTATTCAATCTCACATAGCACGTAAATTAGTGTTAGAGAAATTCAAGTAATAAAATCAAAAACTCAATAAAATCAATATTGTAAATTGTATACAATTCAAAGCTTATTGTGACAAAAATAATTCGCAATAAAAACATTTTTACCTTTAAGTCCCTTAGAACTCTTTTTTCTGATCATAATACTCAATGAGAACCAGATGTGATTATTATTTTTAAGATGTTTTGTAAATCAAAAAGCTTTGTGCTTGTAGACAGACAATCAAAGTTAAATGTCAAGCTGTTGCACAACATCAACATCCATGTATTCTGGAAGCTTATTTTCCTAGATGTTACAGATAAGGTACAAAGATCTTCTACTTTCAACGCCAAAAAAATACAAACTAAGATATGTATTTGGCTTTGGGATTGATGTTCAAGTGAAGCAATTGTGTATACATATAAATCCCAGAAATGGATTATTTAAAGTTATGGAATTACAAGTCAAATCTTTCTCCAATAAAATTGTGAATTGATCTGAATACAGAAGAATGTTTTCCTTTTCAAACCAATGAGAAAGTTGTCATAAATAATAAATAATTACCAGAGGTTTGAGGTTATTGCTAGTTGATTTTGAAATATCTTGTAAAGGAATTAAAATGACTAATCTGTGCTAAATTTGCACACATTTTGTATCTATAATCAAAATATTAATACTAAGATGGTATGTAGTTTCACAGGATTGAAAAACAACATATATTCTAAATTAAATGTAAAATAATTTAAATTAATTTATAATTGTTTTGAGCATATTTTATTAATATTCCATAATATGATTAATTCAGTTGCAAATAAAATAAAAAAAGCACTATACAGCCTTGTAAATTATATTTTTTGATTTAAATTGGTAAGGATAGCAAAGTTATAACAGTTTACAGCCATGCACTGCAAATCAATATATTATTATTCTACATGCTTGGGTTCGCTATTTATAGTGTGTTTTTTCACCAGGCACATAATTCAAAACTAATTTTGAGCAAGAGATAAATGGGTTTGGAGGATCTGAAGAGGGCATATTGAGTAGTTCCAGAAAATATCCATGCCTCCCCCATGGAAGGGGATTGGAATTTCCAAGGGGTGGGGAGGGTCTGAGGAGGGTATATTGTGTACTACCATCAAAAATCCATACATGTACCTCCCCCCATGGAGTATGATTGGAATTTCTAAGGGGTGAGGAGGGCTTGAGGAGGATATATTGTGTAGTTCTAAAAAATATGATTCTGACAATGCATGCTAACCTGAATGTTTCCTTGAAATACTTGTGTCTTTATCTTCTGTAGTACCATCATTATTCTTTGAGCCTGAAAATGAATTTAGCAGAGATCAGCTGCAAAAGTTATTAATATGAATAGTGAAATCAATTAATTTGTTAAAAATAACAAGAGTTTTTAATGATTTTTATAACTTTGAAAATGCCAATTTCAATTTTGGATCCCTACATATTTTGTACACTATAAAAATAGTGGCCCAACTCAAACTCATTTTTGCCCAAGGCAGCAAGATTGAAGCTTAGCACTGGAAAAGGTCCAAAACATATTTACACCCAAGAACATCAACTATTACTTTTTTGCCAAGATTTTGGTCAAATTTTTAAGGTTTTGATTGTTTGCTATCACTGTGCAACTAGTTTGTTTAAACTAAAACAATAAGACCTCTCATCTTCGTTGGCTAAAAATCAAATAGCCCACTCAGCTTTGCCAGGTAGGCTATTTATTCTTATCCTAATTCAAATTGTAATTATATACAGCTATTTCAAAAACGCTGAATACTGCATACTAAATTATAGTGCATTCCAAGACCAAAAGGCATTGTGGGTCTTATGTAATATTTTGTAAATTGAAATAAATAATGATTTATGTTATTTTTAATGCATTCCATCTGAAACAGTATACTAGCTACACAGAGAGAGGAAATAACTGTATCTTTACTTTTTACTTCAAATTACACAGTGCCTTTTGGTCTTGGAATGCACTATAATTCAGTACGCACTATTCAAAATGCAGTATTCATTATTCATTGTTTTTGAAACAGCTGTATATTTACTAATGAGGTCATTAATTGCTCAATGCTGAGCATTTGAGATCACACCAAATAATAAACGAAAAGAATATCAAACACAAGAAAGAGTGTTTCATCCTCTATCCAAACAACTCGAAGTTGGTTAAAAAAAACTTGGCTGTGCTTTGTCTTTTCAACCTACTTCTGTTGTTCAGATATCAAATGAAACACTCATGGCTTTGATCATTTTACTTGAAAATCTAAAATCATTTTGATGTCCTTTCCATCTCCTTTCTTACGTATTAAAATGATTACTACAATGTACAAACTCAGTAGTTGCAAGCTACTGGTTGGAATTTGGTTTTTCACTGCAATCAGTCAAAAATATAAAAGCTACTGACTGATTATTCTTGATTGACAGCAGTGACAAACTAATTTAACAACAAGCCTTATTCTGCAACAAACTTTTACAGTCAATATTCATCATATATGCATACATTTTGGACATTGCCAACTGGTCATTTTCATTTTAGTTTGCATGTTTCTGAGAGGCCCACGCCTTTGCTACAGAAAACTTGTTACTCCAGTAATATCTTAAATTAATGTGACCCTCCTCAAAGGCCTGTACAGCTTTTTGTGACCCTCTCCTTTGAGTTTGCATGAAAAATAATGACGCTCCCCTATTTGCACCAGCCCCCCTTAGACCTCTTTGCCTTCGTACGCAAATTGCCCATTTCAGACCATGTAGCACTCTCTTGGGAATTGTTCTTTTAATATGAAAAGGTAAACCTATCCGCAACATATGAAAGAATTAATTCCCAACAGTGACATCACTTGGTCTGAAATGGGTAAACAAACAACGAAGGTAAAGAGGTCTATTACAGTCGGACGCGTCTGACCGTAACACTTCTACAAGTTTTTGACATCTTTTTGACAAGTATTTGACAACTTTGATGGTGAGGCATGCTAACACAGATATCTGAGATAAGATCTACTGATAAATTGTCCTGCTTTTTTCTCTTAAAGGTTATCAAAAAGTTGTCAAATAGAAATCAAAACCTTGTAGAATTGTTACGGTCAGATGCATTGCACTATAACAACTAGACGCTGATCTGGCCTTCATAATAATGTTATATAACTTTTCTAGCAGGATAAAACAGACATGCTTCAAGGAGGCTAAACTTCACAGATTGTGATTTTAAAAAAGCAAAACTGTCATTTCTCATTTGATTTCTAAATATTTGCCTCTGCATTTGTCATTTTTTTCAGAAATTTTACACCAGACATTTATGGTATATTTAGCAGATATCACCATTTTGTTATACAATCTGAAAATAGTTCAGAACAAAAGCTCTAAATCCACCTATTCACTCTGTGTAAAAATGAATGAATGAGTTCCTTTGTACAAAATATTGGGAAAAAATATAAAGACGTATAATTTTTAGAAAGGATTTTGCACGGTAAAAAAAGTACCAAACAATTCTAGAGATCTCTTAGATTGGAATCCTAGTCTATTTTAAATTGATGTGAATATGTTATAGTAACTATAAGAATCTGTCAAAGTTAAAATTAAGTTGAAAAGTCGATAATATTATAATTTAAGAAAATATATTAATATTTGGAGCTCAAATTGCAGAAATTCTTACCCAAGCTGAAGGATCGAAATATTTTTCTTCGTCTACGAGTGGCTTGGTTATCGAGGAAAACTTCATCATTATTCGACATTTTGTCTTGCTTAAATTCCTAGATCCCCTGGCTTATTTTGTAGGTGAATCTAGTTACGATCCAGTTTAAAAAATCCCCTAAAATCGCTCAAAGTTTCGAGGATCTAAAAACATTTTTTTAAAGGATTTTCTTCCAGCTCGCATAACGACTTGGAATAATTCATAAATCTCCTCAGAGCTGGTTAAAAAATAATCACCTTTGCGGTATTTAGTAAAGACCTGTACAAAACAACTACCAAGAGACTCGGGATAAAAAAATTCAAGACAGGTGTATTTTGATATAAATAATATGAAGGTAAACAAAGAAAATTAGACCGAACATGACCTTATTTCGGAGGTATCCTACCAAACCAGATTTCAAAAGACGACTTAAAATAGTTATTTAACTCGCTGCATCGATAAAAAAATCTAATCGACGTTAGACGTAGATGAATATTCAGTCATTTAAGAAACTAATTACAGAAAAAGGAGAAAGGGAGAAGCTTTAAAATGAAAAACAGAGGGAATTTTTTAACGCAGGTTGAAGCAATTTTGCAATATTAACTCAAACGCCTTTGGTTTTTTCTTTGGTATTTATAATAATACCCTGAGGGAGGTGTTTTTATTGTTTTGTATTGTCATTGCTTTTATTAGGAGAAAAGGAGGAAATTGTTTACAAAAAAAAGCCTACCAGAGAAAGAAATATTGGTAATTTTAGTTCAAAAACTCGTCTGGTTTAAATTTTTCTGATGCAAAGTCGAAAATCATTTTAAGTACTTTGAGCAACGATTGCTCACGACCTTAAAAAATTAAATTTAAAACTCGGGAAATCTTTAATTTGAAATATTTCGATTAAAAATAACAGCTTTTTACCACTTTTAAGTATTTTCTTGATAAATTAGGATTTATAGCTTAAATAAATCAAAAAATAAGAGAATTGTTACCTGAGATTTGAGTCAAAGACGAAGCGCAAAGCGAGCCACTCAACACCACTCCAAAAATTCCTTCAAATGGCCACAAAAATGACTATGATAAACTCCAAAAAGTACCTTTATCCTCTGCCTGACGAATACTCATTCCTTTAGACTCTCATTTAAACGATTTTTAGTTCAAAAATGCAGTTGAAGAGGCTTAAAATATCAAGCACTACCATTAAGGGAAATGGCGACGGTACGACACGACGAATTATCGACTGAAACGATCAATAATCGATCGACGTAATTTCGCAACCTCTGAATTAATATAAATTTTAACTCAAATTTCAAGAAAAATTTCAAATTTATCAAAATGCTTTTTGAACATCTAACTAAATTCCATATGTTTTTAAAATTCTTTTTTTTAAATTTTGAGTTTTTATTTTTACATGTTTTGCGCTGTTCCAAAAAGCAATCGAGGCACGGCTGATCGGAGACAATATTTTGTGTGTTGACAGCCGATTCTGTATAAAATTTCTAAAAAATTGATTCAAACCAGGGATTAAAGATCTTTCCCCCCAAAAAAATAACGCATTTTCTACCTGCTGAAGATTGTGGTTCTTCGTTCGATAGTGACTCCTGCTCTTCCTCGTACACTTCCTCCTTAAAAAGATCACAAAAAGAAAACAAGAGGAAATTGCATAAAAGCGAATGGCTCTTTTCGAAATGCTCTTCCTAATTGCAAAAACATCTTGAAAATGGTGTGGTTAAATTATAAATCGCTAGCAACAACAGTTTTACCTCGTCGGACTCTGATTCTTTAGCAACATCGATGGATGGATCATTTTGCGGAGGACATACTTTGACATCAATGGTAGGGCTTCCGACTTCATACATAATGCTCTGACCTTCCATCTTAAAGTGAAAGATTTCGCATTGAGCGAAAATTTCACACTATATTGTTGTCATGTACCGTGGTAACCAATCCCGAGTATGGTAATTTTTTCTCCGAAGTGGAGCCGGAAACGGACCGAGTGCTACACATCGTACGACCCATCGGATGATTCGTTTTAGATATGCATGAGCGATAAACGACAATAATCCATAAGAAGGTGATGTTTAAAAGGCGTGTCATAAGTTTTGCAGAACAAAAGAGAGACAATTGTGGTATTTGGCAATTTTTTTTCATTCTTTTTAAAATTGAAAATTAAAAAACTGTAAATATAAATAATAAATAATAAATTTTCGCAAACCCTGGCTTTACTCAATTTATATTTTGTTCGACGATGATAATATGAGAAAAGAGTCAAATTAGCTGATATATCTTTTTTAATTTCCTTGTTTCAATAGTACGTTTGCATGACATATGATGTGGAAGTAGGAAAATCTGAATATTAGAAAGCATTTTGACAAACCATTCTGGTCTTGATAGTAAAATGACGCACGTAATCATGTAAATGTTTATACGGTACAGACTAATCGAATTTTACTCACACAAATTAGAGTGACATGGGTGGTGTTACGCTGTTATTGCCTCGTCTCTCACCATTATGAGTCCAAGAGGTCGGGTTACTGGTTCGAGCCGTGCAGATGCCACGTGTGAGTTGAGTTTGTTAGATGTGTTGTTCTCTCCCTTGCCACGAGGGTTTTTCTCCAGGTTCTCCGGATTTCCTCCCTCCGTGAAAATCAACATGTGAGTTGAGTGTGTGTTGTGTGCTCTAAATACTGTTTTTCGGTTTTCTGAAGACCGTTTGAGCGGGTTTAAGGTAAAGGGATCGTGCAATTTTTTGTCGATTTTTTTTTTTTTTTTTTTTTTTTTTTCAAACTTGGCACAAGTATTAATTTCGAGTACTAGAATAAAAAAAACTGAAATAAAAACTGAGGGTCACCGAATTTGTTTTGAAGATATAATATTTCGATGGGGCTTGCGGCCATCTTTTTCGGACAAAATAGGATATTGGAATTACAAGCTCTTTCAGCTCATATTGGCCTGCAATAATAAAGCCAACAATTTCAAATGATACATAAGTTAACATAATGCAAAAATAAACCCATGATTTCTCATTTTATTGTGTTGTAGAATGAGTTTTCAAAGCCAAAGTTTCAAAAACACCCACAATTTGACCGTCCTGTACGATCCTAGTTTTGGACACTTTGGCGATTTTCTTAAAATTTAGTTCGAAGACCTACCTTCATTTTTTGATATGTTGAAGTTTTAGATACCATAACTTACAGTGAAAAAATCAGGGTAGGTCACCGATTTAGATTTTTAGATATTTGGCGTTATGATATCAAAATGCCTTATCCGCCATATTGAAAAAGCTCTGCCACAGGAAGCCCAATCAATGTAAAGCATGCAAAGATGGGTATAGCCTGGGTAGCGGCGCCGCATAGCGGGGTAGGGGTGGGGACCCCCCTATTTCTGCCACAGAGCACCTAACCCCCCTACCCCCAATATGAGCAACTACGCAGGCTAAGATGCGTACGAATGCACGAAGGCATTACCTTAATACAATTATTTCTGCTCCATACACCTAGTTAAGATACACTGTAATGTTTTCTCTGCATCAGTAGTCGATGAAAGATAGAATCGAATTAATTCTTATCTCTAATTTAATCGCCACTGACCCCAATAGCAGGAAGTCTTCTATGTCAAGGTTGGGTCATATCTTTTTACTGGTGGAATGGAAATCGAAGACTGGACTATGGACTGGACTATGGACTCGATCATTTTGACTTTTGTCATCAAGGCCATTTGTACTGCAGGGGAATAAGGAAGTGCAACGGGTACGCCCCCCCCTGCCCCCCGGGAACACGAGGTGTTTATGATTACTTTGTAACACACAAAGCTACTTTGGTAATAAATGGCATGGGAGCGGTTTAGAATGATGGCAGGACTTGGTTCTCTCTCTCCCCACGGAAGATACCTGCCTGATACCCAAAATAGTAGTGTGTGCAAACTACATCATTACTACCAAAACCCTTGTATCGCAACCCACAAACTTCAAACTTTCAGTTCGATTTTGGGTCTTTCTGCGTCAGCTTCCTACTCTTTATTTGACTGGTGGATCAGAAAAACCCAAAATCGAACTGAATGTTTGAAGGTTGTGGGTCGCGATACAAGGGTTTTCGCAGTAAGCACAAACCTCTAGGCAGGAATCCTTAGAATACCTGGCAATGTGCGGTCAAGATGAGTGGTCTTGCGACCAAAATTATTGATTAGGGAGCATTTATTTTTTAGCTGGAGGGGTAGGCCGGGGGACTTGTTGTTAGCACGTGTGTCAAAGTTTTCAGCCCCTCGAATAAGCAGTTGGTTTTAAAAAATGACCCCTCAATTATAAAACCTTTTTACCCCTTCCAATTTAATGTTACCTTTAAATACCCTCTGCCAAATCAAAGTGTTCAAGTTAATTACTTATGGTTAATCTTCATAAACAGTATATTAAGGTTTCTGTAAAATTGTTGCAGTAGGTAACCGGGTTTTATAAGACAATTGATAAGAAAATTGCTGAATTCTGCAATGAGGTATGGTTCATAAAATTCAAGATGTGAAATCAGTAGATTCCAGTTTATATAAACTCTTATAAATATGTTTTCCAGGTATCTCCATTGATATGCTAATTTTTTTTAAAGTAATTGTTATCTCAATATTGATTTTACTTATGGTTAAATACTAACCACGAGCCTATCCAAAGGTTCATGACACCTATTAAACATCAGCAACGCTAACATGTGCCATTCCAAAAGCTGGAAATTATATTCAAAAGAGATAGTGATCTCATTGCGTCTGCTCAAAGCCATATCAATCGCTTTGAACAAGCAATATTTATTACTAGTAAACCATCGCCTGATAACCCCCAACGGGTGACGATAAAAGGTCGACGTGATGCGATACTCTCACTGGGCTGGCTACATGAAAGGAGTTCAGTTGTAGTCATACATTGGCGGCTGCAGAACACAAAGTCGTCTACACAACACCGCACCAATCAACCAAAACCACGAATAAAACATCACTAAACAAATCTAACACTACAAACCAAACACCCTCGCCTACTACAGGGGCCTTTGTTCTAACGGTACTAAAATTTTGAAGCAACAAGGTGTCCAACACCTCCGACTCCAACACCTCCACTAGACCTGGTAATTGTAAGTAAAATGAAGAGAGAATGCATACAAGATGGCGATAAAAAACGCCTCAGCAAGGAAGCAAATGTATATTTTCATCCTGTCACCGATTACGTACTGAAAAGAGCCCCAGTTTTTCTACTAATGCTTCTCCAATTCTAGTTTTGAGTTGTCTTTTTGCTCAGCCTTAGCCTCGATTGCGCGTAGAATATTTCAAATTAACAGCAAAATCCGAAGCATTGGTGTTGTTCGTTTATATGTGAATGCAATGTACCTTCCACGCACCGTTCGTTATAAAACTATAGAATATATTACACGCTATTAAGGCTGAGCAAAAGAGAACACAGGTACGAAACTGGAGTCGGGCCATTTACATTATGGGCCGTAATTACTACCAAGACCAGAATACTCTGAGTGGCTTCTATTGTCAGGCACATTTTACGAATTGTTTTTATTCCCAGGAGAGTAGAGAAATCTGGATAAGAAAGCATTTTGACAAAGCATTATGGTCACTTGGTAGTCTATCATGCAAATGGCCTATTCCACCCTCAAGATATCGAAAGAAAAATTTCACAAAATATTGGGATATACTAATTTCCCACTATGTTCCCCAACAAACAAATAAGCAAACAAACAAATTCCCGTGCTCTTTATTCCCTGCAATACAAATAACAGTAATCGTAAAAGTCATGATGATCGAGTCCATAGTCCGAGTCCATAGTCCAGTCTAGCACTTCCAACCGGCCTTTTCAATAAATTTTATCCGAGTTGTGTAGCGAATCGGTTAGTTATTACGTACTTCCACTGTTTGCTATTCAATTCCCTCAAAAATTCGCCATACAAGTAAGTTTTGTAGTTACATTACCAAGAAAACGAATGCATTGCTCGAAACAAAATTTAAAAGAGGAAAACTCGAAGAGTTTTGGTCCGAAAGACCGCGTAGTTTATCACGAGGAGTTGCCTGATGGCGGGTACGGCTGGATTGTTTGTTGTGCTGGTTTTGTGGTTCAGTTCATCGTCCTTGGAATTCACAATTCATTCGGGATTTTGTTTACATATTTGATGCTGGATTTTAAGTCAGAAGCCTCGGATACAGGTTTGTAGAAAATGTCTAACGTTTATGTTTCTTCGAAGTTCATGTGTCTCTATTTCTGCTATTTCGTATTAAGCCTAACCATGCAAGATTATTTTTACCAGCTTTTGGCGAATTTGAAAACTACTACCGTCGTTCCACGTATAGACGTTATGCTTTGTACCAGATGTATTTAATAAGATCCCTGAAAGATGTAATTTGGATTTCAAAACTTTTAGACACGAAAGTTTAGAAGTTCAAATATTTTTTATTCGAGAATATGAAGGTCAAGGTTTCTCACTTCCGGTGAATATCCGACCAGCACGTGGGTGCTCAAGGGCCACCCAAAACACTCGATCATAGACCTTCCTTCTTCTCGATTGGCTTACTT
>WUAP02151631.1:0-10852 GCA_015163945.2 Stichodactyla helianthus
AAGTTAAAGTTTATGCAAATGAAGACGATTCTATATCAGATATAAAAACTCCTTCATGGTCACTGATTTCCATTGTGGTTTGCTCATTAATTATTCATGAGTTTTTTAATAAGAAATCAAAAGCTGGTGATAATAATAATAATAGTAATAATAATAATAATAATAGTAATAATAATAATAATAATAAATACTTTATTTATAAAACGCACTTTCCAAAGGTGCCCAAATGTGCTGTACAATGTAAAATGTATATATAAATAATGTAGTTCAGTTGATAGATAGTAAATTGGAACACCGTATGAATTGGTTTTGAAACTGATGTTTCGGACATCAGTCCTTCGTCGGAGTTGAATGAGAAAGATAGATGTGGGAGTGTGGAAAGCAAATAACCAATGAGAGATAAGAGGGAAAACAAAAGAAAATAAAAGGATAAAAGTAACAATAGACTAATTAAACAAGAAGCGTTTGTTCATGCCAAGAGGATTGTGAGTGCCCAAAGTGTGAATAACCTCATTTCTTTAGTTTTGCAAAAATCGTTACCGCCGTTAATTATAGATAAGCCGAATACAACAAAGTCAGAAATAGAGTGGTCGGTAGAATTAAAATGACGAGAAACTGGTTTGGAAAGATCGTTTTTCCAAATATCATAAAGGTGATCCCTTATGCGGTCACCTAAACGGCGTTCAGTTTCACCGATGTATAACTGGTTACAGTTAGAACACTGAATGCAATAAATGACGTTAGATGTGGTGCAATCAAAGTGATCAGTAATGTTAAGAGTGGATTTAGGACCTGTGACAGAAGTGTGAGGAGCGATAAAAGGACAAGTGTTACAACGTTTGCGCGAACAGCGAAAAGTACCAGGTTCTTTATCAGACGGAAGAGTTCCTTTAACTAGGAAAGCACGAAGGTTACGATCTCTTTTAAAAGAGAAAAGGGGGCGTTCACTGAAAACACTAGACATGGTAGGATCTGCATTAAGCAAATTAAAATTGCGGTTAATAATAGGTTTAATTGAATTGTTGATAGGATGGAAAGTTGTGACAAACGGAATACGATTGTTGACGGAGCGAGAATTAGGAGTGCGAGCAGTAATCCGATCAATAGATGACGCCTTATGCAAAGCACAGTCGATGATAGATGCAGGATACTTTCGATTGATGAAGAAAGAGCGCATTTCACTTAATATATCTACAAAAAGAAAGAAGAAGAAGAAAAAAAGTGTACTAAAATTATAAAAATTAAAATTTGATTATCTAAGAAAGTCAATACTAAGAATAGAACGTTTAATAGAACGTTTAATAGAACGTTTAATAGAACGTTTAATAGAACGTTTTCACATAACCCACTTTTAACATGCAAATCAGAATGTGAGTAAAATAACATGCTAATATTGTGAGCATGACCACATTCTTCAAGGTGTGGTATTACAGGCAACAAAATTGTGCAACTTGTCATGTAACATTAATGTTGTGGTGCAAGTTGCAGAGTAAATTTTGCTCGTATTACCACCCTGCGCCCAACAAATTTTTTTTGTTGTGAAGAGTAGAGATGGCTTCTACTTTGTGCAACATAGAAAAAATTTGTTGTGTGCAGAGTGGTATAATGCGAGCAATTTACTCTGCAGCTTGCAACGCAACATTGTTGCATGATTTTGTTGCCTATATCACTGCACCTTCAGTCAGTCAGTTAATAGCCCAAAGTAATGAAAACAAACCAAGGTTTGATAACAAAAACAATTATATATTTGCTCATCTTGTGAACATTAAATTGTAAAATAATATAGTTTTCATTATAAAACCTTGGTTTGTTTTCATTACTTTGGGGTGTTAGCTGACTGACTGAAGAATGTGGCCACACGCATACCTCATTAGCATGTTGAGCATAAATTCAAAAAACATGTTTTTTGAAGTAAAATCTAAAAGTTTCAGAAGAAAATGATTAGTTGTTAAGGAATAGCTCACTTCCGAGATATGCTTCACTTGTCCACAGGCAGCCCAAGCAATCATCTTGTGCATTCAGTAATACAATAAATGTATGGGTTGAAAAAAATATAAAAAATTATAAAGTTTTTTTATACATTTTATAATTTTTTTCAACCATACATTTATTGCATTACTGAATGTACAAGATGATTGCTTGGGCTGCCTGTGACTTGTCATGCACAAAGGTTTCAGTTTGAGGCTTCATGCATAATGCTCAGTGATCCATGGCAGGAGGAAAAATTTAATTTAGCACGAAGCCTCATACTGAAACCTTTGTGTGTGACAAGCGAAGCATATCTCAGAAGTGGGCTATTACAAGCATGTTACTCCCTTACAATGTGTATAAGCACAATGACTAAATGAAAATGTTGAATTATTCCAATCAAAATTAATAATTTATGCAAAAGATTTATGGTAATTCAGTTTAGATTCATTTTTCGATAAAACATTATTTCCGTTCCTTTTATTCTTGTTTCATTTTTATTATATATAGTCAATAATTCCAAGAATCTGTTATTAAATTTATCATTTCAATGTTTATGTGGTTCTTGTTGATGCAGCAAAAAGCTATGATGGAATACGTACATTGTAATTAGAAGAATAATCAGCCAGTGAGGAAATCTGTCCAGAAGAAACGTGGCTTCAGTCATCACGACTATCATCTAAGCTAACATACTAGTAACGTAAATTTTACATGGTGTATTAAATAATCGATCCTTTGTTTACAACATTCTACCTTTGACCCTTTAGTTAAATAAATTGACGAACAGCGCAGTTTTCAAAAACTGATGAGTTTGTAATTCATTTCACAATATCAGTGGACACGGGAGTTTTTTCGCGCCATGCCTCGTGAAACTACTAAACATCTGTCTACGAAACCTCGATGAAGAAGAAAATAATAAGTAAAGGCCCTTGAAAGAAATGTTTATTTTCATACCTTCAAGCAAATATCTGATGAAAATTTCCAAGTCTTCGACTTTGTCGAACAATTCTATGAAGAAGCGTCAATGGTGTTTTCTTGGAAGCCATTCACGAGTTAATCGACATGTTCTCGAATGGCTTTTCGGAAAAAAGTTCTCTAGAATGGTAACAACGATCTAAACAAGAGTGGAAATTTCACGAGTAATTCGTAACCTCTGATCCCACGAAATGACGACTGGAATTAGACGTTTGTTTTATAATGTGTCCATCCGTTTGTTTATCCATGGTTCTTTACCAGGTCTTCCTCGTTTTTGGGAAAACCCCCTTCTCTGTCACATAAACGTCACATCCGGTTTCTCGTGCAAGGCTTCCAATTACAGGTTTGTCACGAAAAGCTATCTTTTAATTAAACTTTGAGATATCAGGCTTAGAAACATCTTTGAATGCAAACAAGGAAGGAAGCCAAAGATTTTGTTTTTTATAACAATCCATTCTATGATATCTTTTAAGGATATCTTTACGTGGTTTGGGCTTGCTGTGTTTGGCTTAGCTGCCAAGTCATAACCTGGTTCGCCAGGCTGCTAAGTCATTGGAGGATTTTTTTGTAAATCCTTCAGACAACACCATTTTTTTCTCTTCAGTTTTTCTCCAAATTTGGCACCAAAAACACTTTAAAAGTCAACCAAGACGTATGTTACTGCTACTACTGATATTATAAAGACTCTTTTTTATGTTACTTGGTGATCTATATTTGACCATAATGGACATGACAAAGACTCCCTCTCCTGTGCCTGTTAACCCAAGAGCTTTGAATCAAGTAAGTTAGTTCTTCATCATTCATCGACGGATTTAACAATGTCAAATAAGGGGACTTTAATTTGTTATGTCGTAGGGGGGTCGGTAAAAATGAAAAGGGGGTTAAGGTTGTCTTGAACAAGTCTTGTAGGGGGGGGGGTTATTAAACTTCAGAGGTGTGAGGCTGAAAGTATGACTGAAGGGGGGTTTGAAATTTTTACTCCCCACAGTAGAGGCATACTGTAAAACATGGACTGCATTGGAAATCTGTAAAACATTGAATTGAACTGAAAAAAATCTGTAAAACATGGACTGGACTGAAAATGTCATGATTTCTTCTTACTTCTATTTCATAATACTTTATTGTATAACTTTGATTAACAAACTATTTAACAATCATACAATAGGTTCTAAGTAAACCTGCAGTAACTAACAGCAAGTAATTACAGTGTGAGAACTGAAAGTAAAGTGAATGTGTTCGGTGTGGGAACAGTGACTAAGAACAATAACCTTGTAATATATGTATGGTTATCGATTGCTAACTGAGAAACTATGATAGTAATATTACCGTATTTCCTCACGTATAAGGCATGCCTTTTTACACCTTTCAGAATTATGATCTACTAAAAAATCTTTTCCAAGTTGGGGGTGTGCCTTGTAGCCGAGTACTTTTGGTTTCTTTTTTTGATATATACTTGTTAATCGCTACTATAAACAAACAAAGACTACAACAACCATTTACCATATTTACCCGTGTATAAGTCGACTCGGTGTATAAGTCGACCCCCAAAAATCCCAGGGAAATTGCCGATTTTATTGTATATCCTTTGTATAAGTCGACCCTAGTTTCTTCTAAATTCCAAGTAGCTTTTTGGATGAAATGTGAACTAAATTAAAAGCTGAGAGATGAAAAATATCAAAGATTCTAGCCTGTGTAGCGGTGCTTTGGGGGGGATTGGGGACGAGGGAGGGAGGGGAGGGGAGGAAGGGAGCGCCTGCAGCGACGACCCTGCATTTGCAATTACGCCCCCTAATTATTATTCAAAACGCCAAAAATAAAATACCCAAAGCGCTGCTACGCAGTCTACAAAGATTCTTGCACTTGTTATCGAGCACGCTGCCATTTTGTTTGCTTAGCAGCCTCCCCTGCTTCTCAGCCCATATGTAAATCACCTACAACGTGGTGTATGACTGAAATGTTTTAGAAATACAATAAGTCAATGACTGCCTTTCTTGCTTCTCTCACAACATTTACAGGATCATTCTATCGAGATATCATTGTTCCATATAATAGAGTAAAATCTGCAATTTATCTCCTTATGTTTTCATTGATTTTGAGTGAAAAAAACACGACCAAACTGTTGAGACTTCGAACTTTTACTAGTAGATGCTACATGGCTATGGATTTGTTTATTGTCAGTGATTCAGAACAAAAACACCAAAAGGTAAAATCATGGTGCGCCTTTTAAGTGAGTTTTTTGCTGAAACGTTTTTTGGAGAAAAAATCTTAAAATGTTAAGCTCAAGTTGGGGGTGCGCCTTATACACGAGATGCGCTTTATACGTAAGGAAATACGGTATATATATTATACAACGCAATTTTACCACTTCTACAGGACATTACATTACATTTATTTTGTATGATAAGATATAACTACATATGTTGAAATGGGTTTTAAAACTGACCAGGGGACTATTAACTCTGCACTGGCCCATATGAATGTCTCAGGCTACTTATAGCTAATCGGCAAGGGAAGGGAGAGAATTATGCTCAATCAGAAATCTGGAATTCATCTCGATTTTTTTTGTTTTTGGTAAGGGATTGTTAATTTTTTTTACCAGGATATTATGAATAGAAAAGTAGACCCAATTCAAAAAATCTACAACAGGCAGGAAACCATGAAACTCAAATGACAACTAAATAAACTGATAAATTGACACTCTGGCTTTAACAGTGATCTGCCTATTGTCAATTGACGCTTCTTGGTACTGCATATGGTTTTGACACCGTGACTCAAAACAAGTGAACTACTTCGTAGAGTTTACATGTCGAAATTTCTTTGAAGTCGAATTATGTTCCATGACTGATGATCACAGCCAACTCGATGCAACGCTTTTACAAAAGCTTCAATAATATACTGCAAATAACTCTTGCTGGCTGTGTTTTCACTAGGACTTTTGTATCGCGTATCTGTGGAACTCTGAAAAGTAATGTACTTGGAATCAAGAAGTACTTGTTTTTGGAAATTTTGGGTGTGTTGAGAGTTTTCTGATGTGATGATTATAGTTCTGAACATTATTCTGAACAGTCTGAACACTGGAAGAATGAAGAAGAGTAAACATGGGGATTACTTTTCTTCATTCTTGAAAAGAATGATGTGATTGGCTGCTGTGTTTACTTGGCCAAGTTCAGCTGATTTCCTGTGTTACTGTACATAGACCAACTCCAAAAGTCTCATAATCGTATGCATAAACAGCTCAAGGCTCATAATGATGAGATAAAACAATGACGATGTATTGTTTTATTGCATCATTATGAG
Organism: Stichodactyla helianthus; assembly: GCA_015163945.2. Taxonomy (NCBI): domain Eukaryota; kingdom Metazoa; phylum Cnidaria; class Anthozoa; order Actiniaria; family Stichodactylidae; genus Stichodactyla; species Stichodactyla helianthus. The sequence goes on from WUAP02151631.1 coordinate 6,241, forward strand.
GCTTGAGTTGTTTATGCATACAATTATGAGACTTTTGGAATTGGTCTATGTTTTAATATAGACCAATTTGGCTGTGTTAGAATATCAGGGTGTTTTCACCATAAGAAAAATGTTTAAAAACATTTTTCTTATTGTGAAAACACTGTGATATTCTAACACAGCCACTTTCAGTTTACAGAACCTCGCTATAATGAATATAATATTACTACATACTAGATAGGTTGTAGTCAGAGCTATAGATAATAAAGTATTATGAAATAGAAATAAAGAAGAAATCATGACATTTTCAGTCCGGTCCATGTTTTACAGATTTTTCTGGTCCAGTCCAGTCCATGCTAGTCTGGTCCATGTTTTACAATGTGCCCTTTGGGTTATCATTTATTCAGCCATGCTCGTACTCTGTCCTTATGTAAAAACTTCTTAGAAGAATTTTTTATAATTTGAATCATGACTGATTCTCGTTGGCTTAGGTACCAATCAATTTTTATCTGGGGGGATTTGTATGAAACTTGCATATGGTGCCTGTTGTGGGATCTTCTTTTTGGCTTTTTTGTGTTATTCACCCATACTTTTGTACTTGGTGGCTTTCTTTTTTGGTTGTTTTGGGAGTTGTTGTTTTTACTTCTTTGGTTGTTATGGGCTCTGCTGCTTTATCATAGTGGGATATGGGTCTTTCTTCACCATGTAACTGCACCTGTCCTGATGCGGCCCTCCGCAATACCATGGTACTGTCTTTGCAAAGTGGATCATTGTGTCCTTGGATCTGCAAGCCTTTTTGTGAGCAATGACGGAAGCTTAAATGCTCTAGATCTCTGAACAGTGGGCCCATACTAGTGTACTAAGGGAGGGGAAAACACTGGACCGGTGAGCAGCGAGCCCGTACTAGCATACTAGCATACTAAGGGAGGGGGAAAACACTGGACTGGTGAGCAGCAAGCCCGTACTAGCATACTAGCATACTAAGGGAGGGGGAAAACACTGGACTAGTGAGCAGCGAGCCCGTACTAGCATACTAGCATACTAAGGGAGGGGGAAAACACTGGACTGGTGAGCAGCGAGCCCGTACTAGTATACTAGCATACTAAGGGAGGGGGAAAAACACTGGACTGGTGAGCAGTGAGCCCATACTAACCTACTAGCATACTAAGGGAGGGGAAAAACACTGGAATAGGGAGCAGCGAGCCCGTACTAGCATACTAGCATACTAAGGGAGGGGGAAAACACTGGACTGGTGAGCAGCGAGCCCATAGTAACGTACTAGCATACTAAGGGAGGGGAAAAACACTGGACCAGTGAACAGCGAGCCCGTACTAGCATACTAGCATACTAAGGGAGGGGGAAAACACTGGACTGGTGAGCAGCAAGCCCAGTACTAGTGTACTAAAGCAGGGGAAAAACACTGAACCAGTGAACAGCGAGCCAGTACTAGTGTACTAAGGGAGGGGAAAACACTGGACGAATGAGCAGCGAGCCCGTACTATTCCCTCCCATTCTGTGCATGGTATAGAAACTTGAAAAATGCTTCAACCTTCTCTTTGTAGTTGTAAAAATTGTGCCCCCCTCTATTCACAAAGAAATTTGTTGACTTTTCTCCCTATGTTAAAACCCTGATTTTCTTGGTGCCTTCCTCCCCCTTAAAAATGAAAGGTTCCTTATTTGTACATCCTTTAGTGTGTATTCAACTTGACTGCTATCATATACTGTTTTTCTTAAGGTTCAAGGAAGTCTATCAGGTAGATCATCACCACTACCACCATGGTCATCAACACCTAGTAATGAACAATTTACAGAGTATAAAGTCAGAGTACCAAGGTATGTACTTAAAAATTGCATGATTTTTCTTCTGAAATGCAGTGACTGTGAAGAACTTTATACCTTCTCAAACTCTGAATAAGCAATTAGGAGAAAGAAAAGTAAATCACTTCTGTGACTGTGGTTTAGACATGTGATCTATAAGGATTCTATACGGATAAAATTTGACCAACTTTTGCTAAATTGATTTCTCCAAAAATTACCAGTTTGAGAGGCTACTTCAAACACCTTATTCAAACACCTTTGTTTTTATACCCAAGTGCTCAACACCACTACATGTGTAGATGTAGGTATCACACATAGATGTATGTACCACTGTCGCTGTAGCTGAAAATAGGAATTTATGATTTTGACAGTTTCTTTTAAAACTTGGCTTTTCAGGAATTTAGCTAAGAAATACCACATGATGCGCTTCCAGTCAGGTTCAAAGCCTGATCTCTCCAGCATAACAAAGGTTTGAAGATCTCTTTCTGATCAAATATCATTGTCACTATATTTGCACTTTCAGGGAAAGCAGATCACTTGTGGTAGGGCTAAAGCAAATATGTAAGGCTTGAATACATGTATCACTGTCTTTACATGATCACCCATGCTTAATATCATATCATTAAAGATGGAAAATGTCATGGGTCTATGCCTTGTATAGCTCCACCTGCCCCTACCTATTTTATGTATTCTGATGAATACTGACACAAGTGAAACATATTAATAACATGCCTGAAAATGGTAAACTCACCTATTTCCATGTCAAGCTCAGGTGAAAGCCTTAAAAGTACCAACAACAGTTTTATTTTTATACTCTGTAACTGATACCATTACAATCAAAAATTATTTATACATAATATAGCAGGGGTTGAGGATGAGCTATAGGAAATAATGCATGGGAATACAAAGATATGAAATTTATGTCTGAGTGTTGAAGCTGGATATTTCATAAGTGAGCCCAGATTGTTAGGTTTATCATATAAACCCCTGTAGATGTTTGTGTAGCAGTGCTGTAATGATATCAATCACAGTTATTGTTTGTTACACATTCTATAGGTATCCATGGGCAGAGCTGCTGCTGTAGCTGAGGAAAAAGAAGAAGACACCATGCCAAAAAGTGGAGCAGGTAGTGAATATGGAAGGGAAAGAAGAGAAGAAGCTAGAAAGAGACGTAGGGGGTATGCTAAAAAGGCAGCAGATCCTGACGCAATTCCTTGGAACCTTAAAATTGGTGGTAAAGGGGGAAAGAGGTAAAATTTCAACTAAGTTCTTGCCACAGTTAATAATTCTGATCTAAGATATTATAAACTTTTTATAAACTTTTTATTAAGGCAAACATACTGTATTTTGTTTACTTTTTAAATCACATTTTTTTACTTAGTTCAAGAAAAGTTTAACTCTCTTGTTTCTGAAAGTTGAATATTTTTTATGTTCTTGAACAAAATCATTGATGATCATAGTTTTTACTGTACCAAACACTCTGTTTAATTAACATGCAAGATTTTGGCCACTGGTGAGTGATTCAAAAGCTTTTCAAGTGTTATTTTAACATTCCAAGTGTTAATCAAAAGACATACACTGTAGAACATGAAAAAAGCATTTTTTGCTTAAAATAAGATATTTCCATGCTCTTAAATGTCACATGGTTTTTAGCCAGTCAGGGCATGTGTCATTATTGTAGTAATTATTCATTCACAAAGTTATACATGTAATGACATTCCAATAGTAGTCATTCACAATATTAAAACACAGAACATATAAATTCTGATATTAGGTACACAGGAAGGAAAGAAGCAGGAATCAATGAAAACTCAAACTATTACATCTTAACTCAGTGCCCTGATGGAGCATTTGAAGCAGTTCCTGTGACATCTTGGTACAACTTCACTCCAAACATAAATTACAGGACATTAACAACAGATGAAGCTGAAGAAGAATTCCTCAGGCGAGATAGAACTGTGAACTTCTTTTCTTTGATGGTCAAGAAAAGGCTTCAGAATAATGAAGAGGAAGAAGAACTAGAGAAAGAAAAAGGGGTGGTCAAAGCATCCAGCAATATGGTAATGTCAATGAAAGAACATGTCCATGTTTGATGATAAGACAGTTGCTTTTCTTATTCAACTTTTTCCCAATCAGAATATGGCTCATATAGTAGCTCAGTTCATTTTATTTGGGAAGTGTATAGCCCAGTAGTATGTTATCATATACATGCATTAGCATATAGTTTCCATTCATTTGGTATTACCATCAAAATTGAATGTTACCATGAGTCCTGGAAATATTTGATTTTGACACCAACCCCTTGAAAATTCCTTGAATTTTCTGCTAGTATTAAGTTAAATGTTAGAAAAATAAAAATTGTCAAGGGTCCTGGAATTTTTATATTTATACCCTTGAAAACTCCTGGAATTTTATAATCTCCTTGTAGTATGAACCTTTTTCCTTTGATAACCGTGTAAAACTTATTCATGTTGTGATTGCAGGTTAAAAATTATCTTTCTTCTATCACAATCACATTAAGTAAAAGTTTCTAACTTGATTACCTCCTTGCTTACAGAGCCAAAGTTCTCTTATTTTCACAATTATTGAGTATTTAAACATGTTGTTTTTTTTACCACAATAGAGTACCGAAGTGATGACGTCACAAAACCAAAATTTCTGATTTTTTGAAATTCATTTATATAGTCTGAAAGAACATGGTGTTCAATACGTACTTACCAAATTTCAGACTCCCAGTGCCATTTGTAGCCGAGATATTAGCGTTTTTATGGTTGGGTGACCACATACAAATCCTTGTAAATTTGACCTGGTTCCT
>WUAP02151642.1:0-10852 GCA_015163945.2 Stichodactyla helianthus
AATTGCACCGGTGCGATTCCTATGAATACTGTATCACAGGAAGTTCACCGGTGCGATTGCTTTAAAAAACTTGCACCAGCCTACCCCCCCCCCTCTAATAAATGACTGGTCTCTAAAAGGGGTATATCCATGCACAGAAGAGAATTCCACTGTAACAAACAGTGCTGTAACAGTGCTTAGGATGCTACTTGTGACTTAGTGTCTTAGCAGATGTCCTAAGGGTTGTCATGCAATGCTTTTGCATCACAGCATCTGCATATGAGGCTATACTCATGACTGGCCTGCAAATATTAGCCATTTTATTGTCTTTTTAAGCATCTACATACTGTAACTTAATGATCAGTAAAATGATTAAAAGGTGTTATTATGGCTGCATGCAGATGAGATGGAAATGAACATCCAGTATACATTGTATTGGCCCAATAGCCTTGCTTGAATGATTCTTAATTAACAAAAGAAAAACTTATTGCAGGCTCAGCTGTAATAACAGCTATTGTGCTGCCATTGCCATACCTGTACAAACAAGCCAGTGGTCAACCCCCACCACATACCTGGTATGAAAGAAAAAGTGTCTGTAAATTGGCATTACATGTAGCTTGTTAGGCTAGCCATTAATGCATTTGAGGACAAATCACAATCCTTTTGAAAGTCCATCTAAGTTTCATAAATTACATATAGCTAAACATGCAAACTTTCTGGACACCACATTTTGATTGGTCTTGGGTAACTACCACTTACTAGAGCACCACAATGAAATACACTCCAAGGAAGGACAAATTAATCATAGTAGTTATTGGGTTTGAATCTTGAATTTTTGGAAAATGGTGGAAACATGGTTGTCAAGGTAATAAATAATTGCACCCTGTCTCCAGTAAGTTCACATGCCTGAATTAATACTTCTCCTGGAAATATCACAACTATGGTGTTTGCATTAATATTCTAGTGGTTGCATTTATGAGAATAAATCAAGGATAAAATTGCAATGCAAGCACGTTTGAATTGATGCAGTTTCAAGCCATACCACATGCAAAAAAGCAATTCAATCTCTGATTTTTCAGTTATCAGTCAATCAGTTTATTCCTTACTCTATAGCATTTAGGTGCCCCTCTACTAGTAGGGCAGTTGTTCAATTTTTAAGATCTTGAGTTTCCAGATCATAATTTACTTAATCTACTCCTTACTGTGTTTCTACTCTAACTGCAGTCACTTGAATTCATTAACCAATCAGATTACAATATTAATCAAAAACAATAGAATTCGAGTTTATATCCTACTGCTCATTGGTCCATTGCATCTGCATGTGAACTTTCACAACATGTTCTGTCACAACGTCAAACGGCAAAGTTCCAACTACCAACTAAAATATTCAATAACCTTGAACTTTTCCAATTTCGTGAGTTCTGAGAGTGTGACTCAATCGTCTTATATTCTTCTGTATATTGGCAGCAACTATATTTTGGAAAACTCATGTAACTGGGTATAAAGGTGGTGGGAACTTTGAAATTTTATGTTGCGATAGCAAGTAGTGTTTTCCTTGCCATGGTAGAGTACATGTCACGACAGTTCATACATGAATTTAAAAAATGGTGGCACGTCACAGCCACCGATCGCGGGGTCTAGGTCGAAGCATGGAAACGAGGTCTCGAAGGCCAAGGCTTCGTTCGAAAACATGGCGTCAAACGTGTTGAACTCTACTACTTTACTGAAAGAAAATGATATACCCAGAGTGTCTTTAAATGGAAGAAATGTTTCAGAACTTAAGACTGATGAGCTATGATGAGGCCTTTGAGACCTCGTTTTCATGTCTTGTCCTAACAAGGAGGGCCTGGGTATGAGAATTCACCAATACATGCCGCCATTTTTGAAAGTCGTGTATGTGCAGATGCAATGGACCAATGAGCAGTAGGATATAAACTTGAATTCTATTGTTTTCAACTTTTAATCTGATTGGTTAACAACCTCAAGTGACCGCAGTTAGGGCAGAACCACAGTAAACACCAGGAGGATTTCCTGATGTGGGGAATGTACAAAGCTGAGACATTAACATACCTGCAAGCCGCAAATCAAGCACAAAAGCCAGGACTACTCCAAGAGGTATTCCAATAATATCATAGCTAATGAAATTTAAAATAACACCAATCCTTTGCTGTCCACAGCCACGTACAATACCACTGCACACACCCTGTATGTGTCAGGGAAACAAAACACTTTTCAGTGAGGATACAACAAGCCACTTAATTCAAACCTTAACATATCTCTACCATAAGTTTTCCATTGACTACTTTCGACACACTGCTTCAACCACACCAAACACCTGTCAGACACCCTACCATACCAAATGCCTACCAGATACCCTACAATACCAAACATCTGCTAGACACCCTAACATACCCAATACCTGTCAAACACCCTACCATGCTCAATACCTGTCAGACACCCTACCATACCAAACACCTGTCAGACACCCTACAATACCAAACACCTGACAGACACCCTACCATAGAAACACCTGTCAGACACCCTATCACACCAAACACCTGTCAGACACCCTACCATACCAAACACCTGTCAGACACCCTACAATACCAAACACCTGACAGACACCCTACCATACCAAACACCTGTCGGACACCCTATCACACCAAACACCTGCCAGACACCCTACCATAACGCACCTGTCAGACACCCTACCATACCAAACACCTGTCAGCCACCCTACCATACCAAACACCTGACAGACACCCTACTGTACCAAACACCTGCCAAACACAAAGATGCTACCTGTAAAACAAAGTACTGCAACTTACAACAACAGTCAATAATACCAATTACTGTTTACATCACAACCATGTCAGCGGTATAAATACCATTGACTGTCTTTTATTTTCTCACTTGACTCTAAGGACAACTTTGTGGTTTTCAAAATGTCAGTCATTGTCAACAACAGTCTTTCTTAAGACTACATTCACCCAGACAATCACATTTCAAAATCTTGTTCCACTCCTGGGTTCAAACCATTTACTCTTAAACCTAATATTAATTAAGCATAATTCAAATCATCCACTTTTGATTGTTGCTTACCTGTGTTGCATCAAAGAAAGATAAAACAGCCATGAGAGGAATAGTTTTGATGAGAATTCCTATGACTTCCCTGAAATTATAGGTTATTGGAATTTACCAACAGTACAGTATTGAACAGGGTAAAACTGAATTAACCAGATATATCTAATTACAGTTTTATTGCTTCAAGGAAAATGGCACAGGCCTTTTGTATTCTTCAATCTGTAACTACAACCCAGATGTCAAACCTTTGCCAAATTGAATCTAATGGTTTCATTTCATATGACAAGTGTGACATCTGTCAATAGAATTTGACAGATTTGATTAGCGACTGGCAGAAAATTAAATTTGACTGAGCCATGAGTCACACAAAATGACCAAATATTGACAGTGTTGATTCAAACGCTGAACTTTTGTCTGGTCAAATACAATTAAGTGAATTATATAAGCTTGCATTGAGCTTATTTTGAGCAGCAGAACTTTATACGATGTTTGAATCAGACATTAAATTTAATTGATTTCAGTCAACCTTTAAGGCAATTAGATTTGATGCAATAAAAGTTTGACATCTGAACTGGGCCTAAACGTGAGCCCACATTCTAATACAGTTATAATATATGTAGGTAAGCCCACTATAGATTAATGTTATATTTCCTGTCACTCTTTATCCAAAAACATACCCACTGTTGGAGAATGCCATGGCTATGTACTTTCTTGTAGTTACACAGATTAAAACAGTCAGTGAGACACACAAAACTAAAAAAAAAGGAAGATAGTGAAATTATTAAATGTCTTCTTCCTGAAGAAAAAGCACTACAGCTTACTACAACTTTTTGTCATCACAAGCCAGTGTTGATGCCAATTTCCATTGTAATGCAATTTGGACATTTGATGGACAACGAGTACCAATAGACCTTATTCTCTGGGCATTATGTTTTCCCATTACAGACCTCTCAGTAATAAGATTCTTTGTTTGAGGTTTCTCCATATATTAATGTATCTTCTCAAGTGTTACCATTACTGCGGTTTTCCATACACTGAGCACTCAGACAATCAGTTGCCAAACGCCATTTCGTGTTTTGGCTTCCGTCAATCAAAAATCCAAACTTTTTTTCCGAAGAGCTACGAACCCAAAACATCGAACCGAGACAAAAAACACATCGTGATTTCATGTCATAACGTCTACTGTCGTGCCTACATTGATGTTTACCTCTACATTCCTTTGCAGTTTGCACGTGGAAAAATCGCTAAGCCTGCTCAGTTTTAAGGCTAATTTGCTGAAACTTCCGGGAAAAAAGCCTGAAGCAATATCTCCGCCCATATCTACGATTAAGTCGATAACTTGAGATCGAAATTCGTCCATAGGAGCTTTTCTTCGGCTGTTCTACCTTGTTTGCTAACGTACATTTTCCCAGGGATGTAACCACAAAGGAATGTAGAGGTAAACATCAACGTTTTTAGGCAAGACAGTAGACGTTATGACACCAAATCGTGACATTTTTTTGTCTCGGTTCGGCAGTTCGCTGAGATCCGTTGTATGTGGTGCTTGCCCGCCACAAATTGTGCTCGTAGCTGTTCGGAAAATGTTTGGATTTTTGATTGACAGAAGCCAAAACACGAAATGGCGTTTGGCAGTTGAGTGTCTGAGTGCTCAGTGTACGGAAAACCGCAGTAAACAAAGGAAAAAGTCCCATCGGAATAACACATGACCAGTATGGGAATTAAAACAATGAATAAGGTCTTACCCATTTTTGATATTTGGTATGAGTAACTGTGAACAATCAGATGTGGAATGAGGCTCCAAGAAAACAAAAACCAACCAATTGCAAACATTTTCTTATTCTTATTTATTTATCTAACATTTATTTATTCTTATTTTCTTATTTCCACAGAGCCAATATACACCTTTTCGGCTTGGCTGTAATGTTTTCCCATTTCAGACCACGTGTTATTCCCCTGGGTTTTATTTCTTTGTTTAATGATAACACTTGAGAAGATACATCAATCAGGGGCGTAGCCAGGATTTTCTGAAGGGGGCTGGGGAGTCCCAAATTCAAAACAAGCTATTTTTCCTTTGAGGTATCCCACATGTTCCATTGCTCACTGCAGCCCTCTATACTCACAAGTCAATCCAATAGCTAATTTCATAACTAGTTTTGCTAGTGAAGGTTTGCTGGCTCCAAGGTTTTGTCCTACACGTACTGCTGCTGCTGTGGAGATTCCATAAGGTATCTGCATGTGAACAATGAAAAGTGGGAATCAAAAGGAATCACCATATAGTGATCCTATTGGAATTGCCCTATTTCATTATGGGATCGATGTTACATCAATACAATCTATTGTTTAAATGCTAAGGATCATGGTCATACGAAGGGAACAAAACAGTAATACAATACAAAGTAAATCAGTATTAAATGCATTTTGAAGAGCAGATAAAAGTGGTAACAGCCACCAAATACAGTAAATATTGTGTATTTTTGCATATTACCTAACACAGTTTTCCTTGGTTATTCATTGGGCTTTATCTTGGATAAAGCCCGATGAATACAATATGAGGGCAATATCTAGTAGATAAATGCCCTTGAATTTGTATGAGGAATTCATTCCCCAGTACAAACTCAACATATCCAAGGCAGGATTACAAAGTACGTCCCAAAAACAGACTACTTAATTTAGAAGTTTATTGGTGAGACCTTGGCTTATCTGCAACCCCGCCCTCCCAGCTCAAAAGCTTGGAAGACCAAAGATTCATAAGGTGATCTCTTGCATTTGGCATCCCCCTCTCCATGTGGGATGAGTCAAAATATTCACTATGACTTAATTAGTTATTTTTTACATAATGTTCTTATTACTGAAAAACACAATCAATGTATGAATGCGTGAGTATTATCCCATTGTTTTCTCTCAAGAATTGCCATGTTGTGAAAACCTCTTTAGAATACAATAAGACACGCAAATACCTTGAACGTCAGCAATAAGCCTATCAAATTTATGAGTAAATAATGAGCAAAACACAATAGAAAATCATAACCATGTTGGAGTCTGTAAATTGGATAAAGAATCATCCTCATAACTTGATCTATTTTAAAATCAGTACAACATGAAAATATTATAGTCCTGGACATTTTATAAGTGATACAAAAGTATTTGCAGTCAGCCTTTATGGGAATTGCTCATAAAGGTCTCCAGCTCATACTTTACATATATGGAAACCAAACAATTTGAGAGTGAACTTTTCTTAACAGAGCGAATTTTGTTTAAATTTCTATTGTTAAATAAAAAAGTTATCCTTTTCACAAGACATGGAGAGTTGGCTTGGCCCTCTTGAGGACTGTGAACAATCTCAGCTCCTGCACAACAACTGGACAGATGCTTAACCAACCAAATGTTACTAAAACTGTTACAACTGTTAGAGCAGAGAAAGACTTGGGAAGGTTCTTTTTTGCATGACTGTCGATAGTTCATCAATTCTTACCATAAAGGTTAATGTTACTAACTGCATGAGAACACCATGAGCAGCTAGAGTACTTTCACCAAATCTACCTGAAAAATAAATGGATATTTACAGAAGATTAAATAGCACTAAACATTCACAACTTAGTGCTCATGGCCCATTATGTTTCATGTCTCTAAATGAGACAGAACCACCATTTACATGTGGTCATCCAGACCACAGTGAAGGTGTGACCATTTGTAGGCATACACCTATTTCAATTAAAACGTAAGTCACAGTCAAAGCAACAAGCCAAAAGCAAACTCTTAAAGTAGCACCAGCTCCTGAGAATTTTTTAAGACCCTGAAAGTTGATTCAGCCAGGGATTGAACCCATGGCCTCCTGCACAACAGATTGAATGGAATCAAAACAATAAATAAAGAATAAATTGAAAAAATGATAATAAAGAATTTGTAATATATACAATATGAGTGCAGCAATGCTGATATACAAGCTCGAGTGGCAGTCAAGAGATTGTAGATCAGATACAGCATTGCCACTCATATAGTACATTATTGCTTATGATACGTCTAGGTTAGCTAGATCGTGTTTTACTAAAATTTTGAATACATGTGAATTTGGCTGAGAAAATCAGTTTTAAAGTTTATGCAAATCAGGACAATACTGTATGAGATACAGGCTCCTCCATGCTTATGATTTTCTATAGTTTTTGTCTCATTAATTATTCATGAGAATATGAATAATTATTATGATAATTCAAGGAGTATGGGTGCATGGGTGGGTCAGGCATTGACAATTCTATACTTTTTCAGGTACCCCAAAGAAAAACCTGTAGACTTTTTTCCAAGGATCCAAAACTTTGTAGGCCCTTTTAGAACTGCAGAATGCCATGTGAAACAAGAACTCTTACCCATTAAGAATGCACCAATTTCAAAGCTCCACCATTCCAGACAAATCATCAGCATACCAGGAACAGCTAGCCAGATGAACTGTTTCCAGTTATAAAAACATTCAAATGACCAACCTGCAGGTGACAAAATGAAGCAGGTGCTTAAAGTTGAAGCATAGCCACCTACACAGACATGGTTAGAGTCACCATGCAATGCTTCATTGTGTGACTACACCTTAAGAAGATCTAAAAAGTTGACCACATTTTTATGCTAATTAGGATCACATGAATGTGTATCCAAACCACCATCACACTGTACTTCTATTTAGGCTATAAATATAACTCTTTGGGACCTACCCATCCATGTTTTCTTGTAAACCTTTGAAAAGATGATGTATGCTAGGTTTAAAAACAGGTTACAGTATGTTGCAATGACTAAAGAGATGCCAACACCCCTAGAAAAAATGTTACAAGATGCATAATCAACCTGAAAAGTATGGTTTGCATTAAGTATAGTGTACATTAAATGCATGAAAGGTATAAAAGGAAATGGTACACTGTAGGCAGGCTGTCACTACATGGAGGTACGTAGGGTGTCAGTACAGTGTCAGAAGACTGTTGGTTGTATGTGCAGTGTCCATAGGGTGTCCCTTGGGTGTCAGTTGTTAAAGCAGTGTCACTGAAGTGTTGATAGGTAGTTGGTACTGAGTATCAGCAGTCTGCTGTGATATGTGCAGTGCCAGTGGGCTGTTCCTTGGGTGTCAATTGTTAGAGTAGTGTCAGTACAGTGTTCATAGGTTGTTGGTACACTGTTTGCAGACTGTCATTATGTGCCGTGTCAGTATAGGGAATATGCCATAAGTTAGATAACTGTAAGGTTAATTATATTACCATCATTAAATAAAGATTACTATTGTAAAGGGTAATCAGGGCCATAGTCACAATTTTGTGAGTGGTCCAGTTTTAAAAATCTTGAAAATTATTCAAACTTGTTGCTTCTTAAAAAGGTCCAGTTGAAAATGGACATTAAACCATTTTGTTCCTAGACGTGGTCAGGTTGAAACCACACCAACTGTACTAGTGGCTATAGCCCTGGTATTTTGACAGAGATTATAATTACCAAAATCCTTGTTTCAATAGGATTACAAAAAGAAAATTCAGACCAATTGCAATAATATTGCAGATAAATCCTATCCAGAGACTAGGTCTTACAATACCCTGTGCAATCAGGTATCTTATCAAGATCTGACTTCCAAAGAGTGGCTAAAAATGACAAAAATAAATTAACCATTATCAGAAAATTAATAACCTTTGGTGGTTAATAAAATACTATTTTGTGAGAAATGATTCCAATATCCCACTGTATTACAAAACTTTTCAAGTAAAAATTATTTAGTAGATTTGAGGCTTTCGCATGACATATTCATAATTAAAATAGAAACTTTACGGATTTCACATGTGAGATCAATGTTTGAAAAAAATGATGTTTCGGCTACACTGTGGTAGCCTTCATCAGAATGATGAAAAAATCTTTAGGGGATCTGAGTTTATGGTAGACTTAAATCTCGAGGAAAGGAAGGCGTCCTTTGTGTTCAATCTCCATTGTGAACTGGATGCTAGGATGAAGACTGTTCAGGTGATTAAGAATAAGATTAAGTTTGTCATGTCCATATTGCCAAATCATAAACCTGATGGGACTCTTGGTCACACAGTCTACCGCAAGAAAACACACACTAACCAATGTCTCCATGCTAACTCTCATCACCATCCTTCTCAAAAGATGTCTCTTATCAAAACTCTCTTCAACCATGCTAGCATCATTGCAGACTCTGACTCCGCCAACCAAGAAAAGCAGACAGTTGTTAATGCACTTAAGCAGAATGGATACAACAACTGCCAATTAAATCTTCCCCTGTCCTAAAACTAAAGCTACTCCTGAGAACAACAAACCTGCTGCCTTCATCTGCCTACCATACATTGCAACTACCACAGACCGCATTGCTAAAGCCCTTCATAAACACAACATACAGGTTTCCTTTGATGCTCAAGTACAACAAAAACTCAGATCCCCTAAAGACCAGCTTCCTCCTCTACAATTTGTGGCATCTACTTAATTGAATGTGACTGCTGGAAAAACTATGTTGGAAAATCAGGATGGACCATTGACTGCTGAATTAAAGAACACAGACCCACCACCGACAAGTGACAATACTTTCTTTCTGCTGTGGTTAATCATGCATACGACTACCCTGATCACTCCATTGACTTTGACAACATACAAGTTCTTGCTAAGAGCAGCTCATATTTTCCATGGCTGATCAAAGAAGCCATTGAAATCTACAAACAACCACACAATTTCAACAGAGAAGATAGCTACAAACTAAGTACAACCTGGATAAGACTCATCAAAGACATCGGACGCTCTTCTATTCATCACCATGACGACAGAGATCACTAGAACAATAGACTGTCACTCATACTTATACTGGCATGCTTCCTAATTTTTTTATCATTCTGATAAAGGCTACCACAGTGTAGCCAAAATGTCAATTTTTTTCAAACATTGTTCTCATGCGTTAAATCCGTAAAGTTTCTATTTTAATTAACAAATTGTTTATTATACAAAAGACAAGAACACTACAAAAAATAATGCCCTGGGATCCCTGCAGTTGTTATACACTACATTGCCCAGCTGCGTTACCAGCATAGTTGCAGGTCCTAATATTGTGTAGTGGTTTGATTCCCATCAGTCAATAATGCCCTGGGATCTCTGCAGTTGTCACATACACTATTTACCAGCATGGTTGGTCCTTGTAGTGTAGTGGTTAATATGTCGGACCAGTAAACTGAAGATGAGGGGGTTGATTCCTCCCAAGGGCATAACGTTATTTATCTAATAAAAATTATATTTTCAAAAAAATCAATTTGAAAAGGAAATCAGAATGAGCTGTGCATGCAACTGATCATAAGAGTGTAATGTGCTCTAATATTCATACCTGAAAAACATGTGTTATACACAAATTTATAAAATATTTGAGATATGATGCACACTATTGATTGGGTGGCTATACTGTTTTTAAATCAGAGGACAGAGACACACTTATGCTAAAACAGTGAAAAATATTTTACCAAATATTTTATAAAAATATTTTATAAATGTTATACATATGCGTGATCACTATTTCTCTGTACTGTGAATTATAAACACTGTGGGAGATGAAGAGCACTTGAAAAGATATAGAAACATTTGGCTTGCCTTGTGTTCTTAAGCCTGTTTTTCTTGTGCTACTACGTCCTTCAGTGTGTTTATATCACAGTACAGAGACATGTGCGCACATTTTTTGCGAATGACAACACTAAGCCAGTTTCCCACCACTTTAACTCCAGTAACCATAATATTAGTCACATGATTGTCTTTGGTGTTTGCTTAATTACTGGTTCTAATTGTG
>WUAP02151664.1:0-10852 GCA_015163945.2 Stichodactyla helianthus
TAAACTGGTGTAAACGGTATGTACCGGTCGACTTTTTGAACGGTCAAAAATTCGTCCGGTACCGTGTAATCCCGGCCACAGTGTCAGTCATATTTTGTTTCAGTTGTACGGTGCTAACTTTGAAAAAAAAATTGCTATGTTTTGATAGCTACTTGATATATAGAAAACTCTGTTGTTTTACCCTGATATATAAAAAATATACTATGTTTTGATATAAACGCTTTCAGCTACTCTATATTTTCCAGTTGCTCTATCTAAATATTCTAAAGAAATATAGAATTTTTTTAGAATTTCTTGGATTTTTTGTTTCTCTTTATTTTTTTCGTTATCACGAGGAAAAGATTGGCAAACAAGCCGTATTCTAAAATGTTTGCTAAAGCAAAAGCTTACTTTACGAATGAATAAATGAATAACGAGAAGCTTAGAAATGAAATGAACTCTGAGCTCCAGATGAGATTTGAACCCACGACCTTCCGTATACTTTACGAAATAGATAATGACTGAGAAGCAGGATTAGAAAGACATTACAAAGATTAAGTAAATAAACCTGTTGGATTGTTTTCTTGTCTGGAAAATTCTTTTCAAAAGAAATTTTGAAAACTATTCTTATATTATTGGAAACAGCTATTTTATATCAATGCTAAAATTTAGACCAGTTTTGAGATATCTTTGCTGAGATCATATCGGTACCACAACTTTAAGCTTCTAAGGCGTAATATACCACAGTAATGGACGTAAAAAAAAATTTAGTAATGACGCACTGAAAGAATTAATACGTGGCCAATATAATATCCACCCGATAACTGAATACGAACAATACGAACAATACTAAGGTACATTACTATTAGCATGCACGTGTTTTTCATGCTCAAAGATTTATCTGCTCGGTGCAATGCTAGCTAGATTTAAAGGGCGGGTGTAGAACTAGTCGTTACACCATCGATGACAGGTTGTGAAGTGCAACTTTTGAGTTTCTACTGGTCGTTGATCGTTAATTTTCCACATGCTTTTCCTAGTCAATAAGGTCGCCTAAGATACCTAAATATAGCTTTAATTTTGAACAATATCATAACTTTTTTGGTGTTGATAGTGGTTCATTCTCAGTGCCCTATCACTCATAGCAGATATCACCTATTTCAAAAGAGGTTGTCGGTCGGCGATCTTAAATCTTAAATGTGAACCAGACAATTCGCCAGCGTAGGTCATCGCTAAAAGGTGGTGTCGTATTTAGCTTTTTACTGATTGCAAACTGCTAAAAGATAAAGTTTATCATTTGAAAATAAAGCTTAAATGAAAAATGAATTCACAGCTCGTGTCCTTAAAAATGCGTTATATTCTTTCAACGACCGCTTTGTAAAGTTAAAATTACGCACGAAGACTCGAATTGGTCGAGTTTTCTGGTTCTCTGAAGTGGTCGTTATCTGGAGGGCCCTTATAATGCGCTTTCTACTTAGCTCTGATAGAGAATCATAGTTTGTACTTCCAGTACGAATAGCCATTTCCGATAGAACAGATCGAACAAAGTAAAAATTATAAATGCTTTTCAATTCGAAAACTCAAATCAAAGTATGAAAATCAAAAGGCTATAGGACATTTGCTTTATTGCGTCATGAACCTCTACTACCAGAATCTCTTGCACACTTTCTTTTGTTGAGTTGATTAGCAACAATTGTCTTACTATTCTCATGAGGAAATACAAATTTGAATATGAAAGAAAATACGCGAAGCATTCTCGCAGTAGTGGTCAAATGACGCCACCATGCAAACGTCCTATTATGTAGCAATCCACGCTATTCTTTGATTGGCTATTGCCTTCATGACGTCATCGTATGACAACGCTGAGTCCATTCATCCGGTCCAGATCAATAGACCTCTTTAACTTCGTATGCAAATTGCACATTTCAGACCACATGACATTCTCTTGGGAATTGTTCTTTTATTATGAAAATGTTAACCTATCAACATAAGAGAGAATTAATTCCCAAGAGTGACATCACGTGGTCTGAAATGGGTAAACAAACAACGAAGGTAAAGAGGTCTATTATCAATTTACTGGAAAAGGAAGGGATAGCCAATCAGATTATTCCATTTTGAACAGACACAATTGGTTCTTTTCCCACCGCGCCATCAATGGTTATACTAAAATTTTTCATGCATAAATCAAAAATATATGTTTATTCATCAGTTTTGACATTTTCTTTTACTTGATTTTATGTCTATTTAGGTACTATTAAATAAATTTCAGCGTCTTGGAAACCTCGAGAAAAAGATTAAAAATGAAGCGTTAATGATTTACAGCGGATCACAAAAGCGCGTTTATTTGAATAGTATTATCAAGCGAATTTTGTTGTCGTTCAAATCACCAGTGTAAACAGAGCTAAACATTATTTGTTCGATCCTTTTTCATTGTTAGACAGGTACAGACAGCTGAACTGACCCAAGAGTGCATTAGTTCACCAAATACGCTAATACATCGAGCACCAGTTCAGGTAAGCATAAAAAAATCTACTTAAAAGCCTTCAGTTTTAACTAACTACCCATTACAAGTCGTAAGCTAGAGGTTTTATGTAATCTAGTGTTTGATGCCCAGAAAAAGAGCGAGGAACAAAAGTATACTGCAGTGATAGGGAGTCGGCGTCATAGCGTATTCGAGTGAGTAACATTTAGCACTGCAGAGATAAACGTCTTTGAATGAAATTTCTGCCACAGAAAGTGGGTAGAGTCTTTAAATGGTTTACTGATAGAAATACAAATTATGCCTTCCTGCTGTAAAATATAGCGTACTCGAGTGAGCATCATTTAACACTGCAACGATAAATGTCTTTGAATGAAGAGTTCTGTCACAGAAAGGTGGTATAGTCTTTAATTACTTTACTGATAGAAATACAAAGTAATGCTGCCTTTTCTATGGTAAAATAGACTTTAAAGAAGCATTCTTGTTGTCGAATGCGATCGCACTTAGTACACGAAGGGTTAATGAATTTAAAATTACAAAACCAAGGTCTTCCGTAAACAACGAAATCGATTAATTTTTTAAAGCTAGTAGACACACGATACCGTCTAATTTTTTCATTATATTTTCAGTTCCGATTATCTATCGTTCGTTGTCTAGGTCAGAGTCGTACCTATTGGCTCTAGTGAACCCATTGGTCCCTTGTCAGCGTGTATGCGCACCGAATGAATGGACTAGTGAAACTTTTATTGCATTCTCAGAAAGCACAAATAGAAAGAAACTTAATTGGTCTGACTTGGAAGTAATTACTTTTTCAAACTAATTTATAAGTTGGAGGCTCACATTCGAGAATCTTTAAAGTAGGCTTAAACCTTTTTTTCTTTTTCTTTTTCTTTTTCTTTTTCTTTTCATAGAAAGAAATGAGTGGAATAAAATAGATTTTTTCAAACTTAGAAAATAAAATGTAAGAACTAGGCACAAAGAACGACAGATTATTTGTATATTTGTGACATTATTCAAAAAAGGACAACGATGATTCGATTTACTTCCAAAGGACGATGCCATGCAAATATTACGGTTATGGCGCGCTCAGAATCCCTTATAGCCGCTGCTACAATATTGCGTTCAGTAGATAAAGCAGCTTCTTTTCCCATAAACAGTAGTCAGCTATAACAGGATAAAGAGCTATGGCGATTATCAACGAACTTGTAAATAATGAATATGTAAATGCTACCTGTCTTTTAACATCAGGAAGTAAAAGGTGAACTGTGATTGGCTGAGCGTTCAATTACATCTACAAGAATGGATAGTAACTTGATTATCATTTCTTATCTTGCTGCACAGCTGTTAGGGAAACCATACATCCAGGATTTGAGTCGTAATGCTAAGCAGAGTCTAAGTGCTCGAAAGGTCGGTTTGTATACCAATGCCACATCCGATGGATATCTAAATGCAAATGCGAGCATCAACCTTAATGGTGCGGCCTCTAGTGCGAAAACACTTAAATACGGCAAGTTATAAAGCCATTCGTTTAATGTACAGTTTCGTGTATGTAAACGAACCAAAAGGCAGCTACACCAAACTGGACAGACCTTGAGGTGAGAGAAAGGTCGTATGTCTCTGTGTATGTGTGTGTATATATATATATATATATAAATATACCTAACCAAATAAATTCTGCAACTTTGGATATATATATGTCTTTTGTTTTCGGGAGACGAAACAATAGAGAAACAAAAGACATATATATGTCTAAAGTTGCAGAATTTTTTGGTTAGGTGTATATATATATATATATATATATAATGAAAAAATAATGAGAAGTCCTCATCGACTATGAAAGTGCTCAATCTATGTATATATATATATATATATTGTATGTGTAAACAAACTTGTCTTGTCCGCAACGCAGGTGCATAGGGACTCATCGTAATCCAAGAAATGGGAGGAATATTTATGGCTAAAACTGAAATAGAGCAACAATATATTAAACAAGGGAATGATAAGAATATAGTACAAGTATTTATTCATATGTTATAAATTATTCAAATTGTCCTAAAAGATCTTTTTTACTAGTCTTTTAATGACTAGGGGGAACGATTTGTCTAGTTCTGTATAGGTCAGTGAAACCAAATTCACTATGTTAAGGCTACGAAATTGCCGATTTCCATTATTCCTAAATCTTAAAAAAGGATTCTTTTACCTTTTTATGCACACTAAATTCTGTACAAAAATAGCATGCAAAAGGACATCACTTTGTACTAAATTGGGGTATGACAGTCTATCTATCAAACCCTTGAACTCAAATAATCCGAAAACCAGGTAAGATGATATGTACACAGCAAAAAAGTTTTAACCTTGTCGCTAGACAGTAACCTGTGGTGACATTTTTATTAATTTCCAAGCAGAAAATGAATTTTCTTATTTATTTTTGGTTACAAGCCTTTACACTTCGAGGGTAATACGTTTTGATGAATTGCCATGTAAAAAGTGAACTAATGACTCCAGCACTGCATGCAGCAGCTTCTCGGCAATGCACATAGATGGTAATAACTGACAGTCATGTAAAGAGTCACGAAACTAATGACTCTAGCATTGCACGCAGCAGTCTCTCGGCAATGCAGCAGAGATCGACGGTACGTACACGATGCGCTTTGCAGTGACACTGAAATGGCTTCCCATTGTTTTTGTGCGAATCACTTATCCAATCACAGCAACAAGTTACGGTTACAGTAACATAGGGTGGAGCTGCAATAGGTAGGAATTTGCCATATCGTGAAATTTTGCCTGGTATAAAAACAGCTCTAGCATCTTTGCGACAGAGATTAATATGTGAATTTAGAGGAAGCCGCTTAAAAGTTTAGCATAAAAACAACGGTTATCGGATGCCATACTTGAACAGCTTAGATGCGAGATGATTCAAAGGCCAGGTATTCACCAACACTAAGGGAAACAACTTTTATGGTGCATGTGAATAAGATTTAAGAAACCTGAATCAAAATCATTAAAGAATTGAATGTTCAACACGGGACACTAATACATCTATTTGAAAACATTATACAAATGGGATTTTGTTGCTGTTAATTTCGGAACCTATAATAAATAGGAAAACCTGCCAATTCACAACAAACAAAACCCGCTTCCTCGTTGATGATTTTTTTGTCATTTACACAAAATCGCGGAGTGTTACTCAGTTGTTGAGAGCAAGATGTCAAGATGTCAAAAAACCTGCAATTATGTATGGACCGCAACTACGCGGCTATAAATATGACGTAATGATTTTTTTTTTTTTTTTTTTAATTTTCCAACATTAAAAAATTGCAATCAACTGATTCCTTAATTTTCATCCAGCATGACACTTTCCATTTGTTCCTTGTATACTAATACTAATTACAGGACTAGTGAAATTTGTTGAGTTGTTTTGGCGACACTTGAGGATAAACAAGTGTAAAGGATGAGCTTTCCCGCCGCTGGACTCCATGAGGTCTTTAATTGTGTAGAATTAACCGGATGGATAAGCGAATGGAAGAATATTTCAAATGAGCCGATAGTAATCGTTATAAGGGTTGGCTTTAATTAAAAACTTCACTAACAAGGCAAAATATTTGGATTTAAGGATGGATAGCGACTTAGCGGTACTTAGATTAGAAGCTTAATTAATGAGCTGTAGTTAGTATAAAGGAAGAAAGAAACAGTGTTTTATAGAAACAAGAAACACGTTTGAGGGAGAGTATAGTACATATGACTGCATAGTAGGCTATCAAAGGTATGTCCAGGATAGGAGTTTAGTATGAGTTTAGTACGCTGTTGCACATGACGGGCAAGTTCGCATTTCAAGGGTTAAATTGATAGCATTTTTCACAAAAATGAGACAGACTTATTCGTGAAGTAAATCGAAATGAATAGCAGGATATCTATCGCAGGAAACAAAAACCTAGAGACTCTTTCAGGCCAAAAGTTCTCCGACTTTTAGGAAATCAAACCAGACGCAAAAACAGACACGATATTAAGCGTTCAAACAGCTATCTTTCTAGACTCTCTTTCCATGTCGGAAGACGACTTTCGTATATTTTCACAGGACACGCCCAAAAATGATATACCCGCTGCATATATTTCCAAAACTCTGATTCAGTGGCAAATCTAGTCAAACTGTAACAAGACTAAGTAAAAGCCTCATTCTTCTCCAATAGCGCTGCGCCTCGGTTCTAAAAATAGCCCGCTTAATAGGATGCATGACTCAGACAAACAAAACTATACTGAAAAGAACACGGAGAAACATACATTTTATTTCGTTGTATTTTATTTTATTTCATGAAACATTGCTTATTTTCAAAAAATGTTGTTATTAAAAACCAAAAGGCAGAAATCGGACACAAGAAGATGAAAAAAAAAAATTATTTCTGAGGTTTGTTTGTCTGAGTTGTGACATCACTGACGCGCGCGCAGCGCTATTAGTCAAAATATCATTCAAATGATAAAAAATGCAGATATATAACAAAATAATGGTAAAAACGACTCAAGTACATATCAAGTAACAACGCAATTATCGATCGGCTGGTAAAGACGTTTGAAACAGATAGCCGATGACATTAAGAATTACTGGAACAAATGCATGGTTGCCTATATAGATAAGACTTGAAAGAGATTCCAAAGTAGTTTGGTTTTTCCATTCTTAAAGAAGGATCAAATAAGCTATTCGTTTCTTATGGGTTGAGTTTACAATCGCCAAGGAGGTTGTATTTTTTGTCGTTTTTAAATTTTTATCCAAGACCATGCTGTTTCGATTGGATAAAGCATTTTTATGTATAATAGTAAAGTCGAGTGCTAACAGTTCCTTAGACCGTTCCGACTCTTGAAAACCGTTTAGCGAATCATTTGTACACGCTAGCCCTTTCTTTGATGACGAGAAGCTATTCCGCAAAATGCACATTGTTACAAAAAGTTAGATTTGCAAGGATTGAACTATTCCTCAAATCGCCAAGTTAACAAAGCTTTGGAGCGTTGAAATGAAGTAATTGCAAGAATATATTATATATGTAGCGCGTGTGGGATTCAGTGCTAATCAATATTTAAAAATTAACTTTCTTAGGCCCCCAAAATGTTGGTTTAAACGAATTCTAACTGAAGACAGGGTTAATTTCAAAACTTTACTCATTAGAATACGTACCGTGAACTCGGAATTATATTCTTTCTACACTCGTTAGTAATTGTCATACAGCCATGTCCAAAAAGGTTGTCTTCGCCAGAGCGACATACGACAGGAGAAAGGTCACTCCAAGACCTGGGTATGGCAAAAAATACAAGACTATTCCGTTATTAGGTTATTACTGAGACATTCAGTACTGGTGGCAGGCAAAACAAAATCCATTTGTAAGAACCTTTAGTTGTTTTCGTTTGTACTATTTGTTTTCATTTTTCTGTGAGATTTTTTGGAATAACCTATTTCCTACTGCTATCTCCTTTAGCGCGAACAACATTTTCTGAAAAAGTTGAATGCAAGAATATCCTGAATAGAATAAACTAGTAAAAACAAGGTGCGTTGAGTCATTTGTCTATCAATTTGTTTGGAATAACCTTATTTTCTGAAAAAGTTGAATGTAAGAATATTCTAAACTAAACAACAACAAGGTACGTTGAGTTATTTGTCCATGAGATATGTTTGGAATAACCTCACTTCCTGAAAAAGTTGAATGCAATAATATTCAACACTCCAAAGCTTTGTTAATATGGCGATTTGAGGAATAATTCAATCCTCGCACATCTAACTTTTTGTACAAATGTGCAATTTTATTCTTAATTCTAATATACTATGTCTATATCTATGTCTGTTCTAAACTAAAAAACAAGGTGCGTTGAGTCATTTGTCTATGAATTTGTTTGGAATAATCTCATTTTCTGAAAAAAGTTGAATGCAAGAATGTTCTAAACTAAACAAGAACAAGGTGCGGGTAAACTGACATCTGTCGTACCTCAGCCACTGCCGAGTTTCTGCTTATAGTGATATATGAAGCACAAATTAACTTGGTATAAGACCCTATCAATCAGTCTCCATAAACAGAATAGATAATATGAATAAACATGCTTGGAAATAACCTTCAAATAACCCGCATGAATTTGATGATACTAAACCCTCTTACAAGATATACTATGCATCAATACTCTATAAGCCAATACCGAATAGTAAATTAAATTAGAATGCAAGGACAAATTAAACTAGTAGACTGTTAATATTGTCGCAGGCTGTTAGAAATACGGCGCCATAAAGACTTTTTTAATAACACTGAAATGTTGGTTAGGGACCGGTCATTATTTATGCCCTGGGGGGTCGGAGGATTTTGGGATGGGGATTACAAGGTTTTGTAACGAACATGAGGGGGAATCAGAAAAAAACAACATACAGTAAGGGAGGATCACATACAGTTGTCAGTAAATTTGTTCGAAAATGACGGGGGCTCACCAACAAGTGCCTTAGTGCCTCAAGGGGTATCAGATGATTTTTATGGTGTCGCATTTAATATCCTCTGTGACCCCTACCCTCCCCTCCCAGACCTAAAAATAATGACCGGTCCCTTAAGACAACTTATAACTATAACTTATATCTAGGAGACCAACTGATAAAGACTGTTGATTCACAGTCGAAACATCTTGAATTAAAAAACAACTAAAGTCAGAGACAAAGCTATAATTTCAATTGAAACATGATACCCGACTGCAAGTCAACATTTTAAAACTTATATAACTATATTCAGCCTCAATTCAAGGATTCTATCCATTCCGTTTTCTGAATATACAAAAGCATAAGCTTGTACTTGTAGCCTCATTGGCTTACGGCTACCACGTAAGTCTGAATCTAGGCCCGAAATGCATTGTTTGACATTTGGAAAAAAAGCTCCTGCTAACGCTTTCCTTCCATTTATTTCCTTTTTCTTTATTTTCGAGCAAATTAAAAAGCTTTGCTCCCTGATCTAAAGACAAGAAAAGGAAAAATAAACTTAAAATGATGTTAAAATTTCCACTGATTTTGGGAAGAAAAAAAAAAAAAAGAAAAAAAAATGGAATTTTTTTAAAAAAAAGTCCGGTGATTGGCTAATTCTCAAGGGCTAAGAAGAATAACATCAAGAGAAAAAAAAACCTGCTGCTTACTGATAAAATACATATTTATCGCATAAAAATAAGTTATTAACTTTTTCCAACTGTAAGTATCATCACATCTCATTTTCCAGAACCGCTTTGGATCTATCTTTTGCGAAAAATGCCTTATATTAATTTAATTAAAACTATTCATGAAAACGTCATTAAATAGTTCCTAAACAATCAGATAACTAATTTCTAAGATAAAACGTGGGAAATTTATTATGTGTACCAAAAGATCAGTATCGCAAATGACATATCAGACTGGTAAAAGTCAGGTCGATCCAAAACTAAAGTAGATTGTGGAACTTCTTCAATATCTTACCCTCCCTTTTACGGAGCGTTCATCATCATTATTATTATTATTATTATTATTATTATTATCTTTTAATTAATTTTTTTGTTTTTTTGTTTGTTTGTTTGTAAAGGAGGAGCTGCGATGATTTTCATTTTTTTCTCTTATCATAAATTATGATTTTTGGAAGCTCCCCTGCCATTACAAGTTAGTTCTTCTGAGACTCACCCCCTCCCCCCTCGCTTCACCCCTTTCATGTGATATCCTGCAAACAATAGTAAAAACAAACGTCCTTTATCTTCTTTTGGGAAAAATTTTCGAAATCCCCCTCCCCCCAAAAAAACTACTGCTGAAAAATCATGACCCCCCTCAAAATCATCATAGTCCCCCCTCTACATAAATTATGGTTGCTCCGTTATTCAGATATTCAGTGCTGCTGGCATGTGAACAAGCTATCGCACTTTGAGCTTTTTGGCGGTTTACGTTATCTAAGCATGGTAATAAGATATATTCCCATAGATCCTTTCGGTCGTGGAATAACCTATCTACCGTCTCCTAACGCCTCTAGCGAAGACAGTTTTTTGATGTGGCTGCGTATGCCTGGCCACACAACGAAAGAAAAACCGAGAAACAATAACAAGTAGACTGGGACAATTAATTAGGAATAGCGGACTAGCACGTTTTAAATGCCCCCCCCCCCTTTCCCTTTTATTTTATCTTTATTATTACTATTATTTTTTTCGAGCAAGTTAAATATCGTGAATAAAAAATCCACTTAGGTTCAATCTGTGGTTTATTGACAGCTTGACAAAGCTAAAAATATTCTTCCTTTCACTGAAATATTGATGGTGAGTAATTAGAGATTTCCGATTTAACGGCACAAACGTGCTGATTTGTCACTAAAGCCTGGTTCACACTAGCGTCGTAATCGTAATCGTAAGCAACGTACGCAGACTCAGTAGCGTATTGCTCAT
>WUAP02151675.1:0-26023 GCA_015163945.2 Stichodactyla helianthus
AAAGCTCGAAACGTCAGTAAAGTTAAGTATATTTCTCTTTTTTCACGGTGTTACAGATTTCCTTTTATTGGTTATTGAATCTTTGATATATTGTTTGCCATATACCATATTATATAGCAATGGTAATGGCTATTCTGGATCTCATCGAAATAGCTCAACATTTCAGTTAAGTGATTTCAATATTTCTTGTTTATCGTTGCTATGGTAACATGGATTCCCTAAAGAAGTACGTTATTTTAAACTTCAAACTAAGATTAATAGCTGGTGTGAGTTTGAGCGAAAATCGAGTGACATCCCGTTTAAAAAAGTATAGTTTGGCGACATCGAAACAGGAGGGAACACCTTAAAACACTGTATCACTAGTACTATACATCAATCGATAAACCGCAATGATGATCATCGCACGAATTATGGACTCGCTTTACTGGTCAATATAAAGTGGATTATTGTATCCCAGCAAATGTACGAAAACTCAAGAAAAAGACTGGAAAAAGGAAGCAGGTGTCTTTGGCTATCGCACAGTATTTAACATTTTTCATTTAAGCGACGAAAATAAATTTATAAAAAAACAAAACAAGATTCTTGCTGCTGGTGTTTTTAATATTGTACAAGTAATTGTGCAGCAGCCAGCTTTAGACTGAATTAATGAATAAGATATCACTTGTACACTCCGTATTGTCAAAAAGTCACAAAGCTATATCTGTGTTAAGATTGTCACTACCAGTTTCAAGTGGCAGATTTCAGTTCTGGGATGATTACGAATCATCCTCGATATCTATATTATTAAGTGTAGACACCGATACAGATTCACTGAGCGTAAAGTTAAACACCAGTTATGAATAGAAGAAAAAAGTATTATAGTAATTAGTATTTGAGATGAGAGATAACTGTTCATCTCTACTTCATTAATCATTTGCTGTGTTTATGCATGACAAATAACTTTTGTTATTACTTTTCTTACCTTTAATTTTGCCTTTCAACGTCTCGGTCGTTCGCATATTGGATTCTTCTGAACATATGTATTCGTCGAGTTTAATTCGTCTCTCTCAGCGGAAAACTGCTTGAACCAGCCTTTTCGAAGTCGTTTTAGTGTGCTCTAATCTCAAATAGATCCAGCAAGACTTTAATTTCTTTTATACAACGAAGCCATGAATATGAACGATGAAAACGAAAGCGGTGTTTCTCCACCTGGTAAAAAACGCTGGACCAAACTCCAACAATTAAACATGGCCTCAGTTATTACCACATGCAATCGACCTGAACTTTGCATCGATCTGTTGGGCCGAACGCCCTCGAGAAAAGTTTTCCTTAAGCTAAAGTCGAAGGTCGAGAATTGCTCAACGGAATGGCTGAAAGAGTTTATTGAACTCGGAGGTCTAAATTGTCTGTTCGAAGCGCTCGCAGCTTTGTGTCTCCGTCGTAACGAGATATTTTTTACATTTTTGGAAAGGTTAGAGTGTGTGCGCTGTATCAAGGCGGTACTGAATTCAAATGTTGGATTAGAAGCAATGAGTGGAAGTAAACCGTTGGTTCGGACACTAGCTAACGGTAAGGGGAACAATGAAGACATGACTAAAGATTAAGTGTGCTTTTCCTCTAGATTATCGTAGATCATTAACAAATTGTTGTTGTTGTTGTTGTTGTTGTTATTATTATTACCATCATCATCATTATTACTGCTGCTGCTGCTGCTGCTGCTACTGCTACTACTGCTACTGCTTCTACTACTCAGTACTACTAGCGCTATACACAAACACATAAAAAATAGAAAGAATGAATTTTGAATATAGGGATGGAAAAAAAAAAAAAAACCTGTTGATAAAATTAATACTCCAAATCCATTGAAGGCTACCACCAAAAATCCGAATGTTGTCGGATATCAGGAATCTAACGATCTTTCATGATATTCCATGTTGTTTGCTCTTTAGAAGACAAATTAAAGTGCCTGATTTCTGTCGAAATCAAAATGTCATCTTTTTTCAATGCCATGAAATCGTATATACTGATGTTTGGATGCGGTGAATATTCAGTTTTCCGGCCTCCTGAATGGATGAAAAGAGAAGCACAGTATTTAACACCTGGATTCGATTCCTTTAGCGGCTTTTTCATTCGTGTATTAGAATATTATTACAAAATAAAGTTCCCATGCTTGCCAAGTAGTCATTTTTGGATCATACACCGACCAAAATAAGAAGAAATTCAAATTAAGATGAACCAACGAGAAGTTGAAATGGAAGACGAGTTGTATCGTTTTTAAGTTTTCGATTTCTTTTATAGTTACCAATAATTGCAGCAATGAACATCATCACGACTGCAAAATCCAATAATGGAACATAATATTAATTTAAAGTACCTATTGACGTTAACGCTCAACCCTTAGAGATGATCAGTGAACTTGTTCAAAAGGCGTGAACAGGTGAAGTGTTTTCAGCAGCAGAGCGAACAACTCAATCGCGCAAAGCATTGTTGATCAAAACCTCCGGCCCTCACTCTTTGTTCTCAATATTACTTCTCACGTGGTTTTTATAGATAATACACCTTTCCCGAATTCGCTTGGATGATCATGAAACAATGGTTTCAAGTCGAGGTTAGCCTTAAAAAAACAAAAAATCAAGTAGTCAGTCTCGACTTGGAAAGTTTGTTTCGTGATCCTCCCAGTGAATTCGGGAAAGGTCTATTAACAGATAAAATTTGACTCTGTTTAATAGCTTTTGGACTTTTGTAGGACTCACAATAAAATGGATAAAATTGTCAATAGGGCCGGCCATGGAAAATCACAACGGACAATGATTGGTTAGAATTTTTTTTTTTTTTTCTTTTCGCTCATCTGGCGTGAGTTGATTGATTACTGAGAGAGGTGTTCTTACCGTTGATGGGTGTGTGTGTAGTGTAGACACCAAATGTTCCGAGCAATTCCTGACTTTGATATTTTCGCGGTGTAATATATAAAACAGACCCATGTGCAGTGGAAGACATTATGAGCTCGGTTTTGTGGAGGGGAGCGTTGCGTGATGACACTAAAAATAGCTGCTGGGTTGCTCATGAGTAATTCATTCATTTAAGGTGCAGTCGACCCAATTTTTTGATTATTATGCAAATGAAGTGCACAAACATTGACTTTAAACCATTTGATTGATTCGTATTTTGCTCTTGAGGCATTTGCTGTTGTTTTCAAATTAATGTTTTCGATCATTCAAACTCCCATAAGTGGTCTTTAATAGCTGCTATTACAGCTGAGCCCGCAATTACATAATCTTTTGTTTTAAGCATCATTGAAGTGAGGTTATCGGGTCAATACATTATAATGGCTCATTTGCGTCTCTGCATGCAACTGGAATAACAGCTGATTCGTTGTACTTTTTTTTTTTTTTTTTTTTTTTTTTTTTTTTTTTTTTTTTTTTTTTTTTTTTTCTCTGGTTCATATTTTTGAAAAGTAAATGATTTGCACATATATAGCTACGCTGGCTGACTGACGGACGGACGGACGGGACGGGTGTTGCATGATATTTAGTTCCTTTGGGACAATCCAATACAAGTTTTCTGGGGGTTTTTTTCTTTTTTCTTTTTTCTTTTTTTTCTTTTTTTTTTTTTTCCGATTCCTATTGTTTTTCAGTTTCTTTCTGGCATTTTCGATGAAGG
Organism: Stichodactyla helianthus; assembly: GCA_015163945.2. Taxonomy (NCBI): domain Eukaryota; kingdom Metazoa; phylum Cnidaria; class Anthozoa; order Actiniaria; family Stichodactylidae; genus Stichodactyla; species Stichodactyla helianthus. The sequence goes on from WUAP02151675.1 coordinate 3,640, forward strand.
TGCGAATAGTTTGCGATACCTGCGATACACCTGCGTTATCTATATATATCTATATATTTGTGCGTTTGTGTTTTTTCTAACCTAGGTTTTATTGGACCAGTTGGTAAGTTTAGTGTGTGTTTTTTATTTTATTTCTTTTCTATTTTCTGTTAATTAGCGTAGCTTTTTGTTTCTTGGTAGTTTTACGTTTGAAGATGAACTACCGGCGTTAGGATTCTTTAATTATAGGTTAGAGACTGTTGTTCGTGTTTTGTTTTTCGGTTAGAGACTGTTGTGAGTGTTTTGTTTACAAATAAACGCACGCGCTGACTGTACAATGAACGAAAAATTTCAATCAGCAAGTGCGTTTATTTGTAAACAAAACACGAACAAAAAGTCTCTAACACTTTTAATATTCAATCAGAATTCACTGCAGAAAGCGTGCATTATCACCGTGCATTATTACAATAATGCACGCTCGGGCTTGATGTCGTCACATACAGCAAGATCACGTGATCGATTTTAGCAAATGACGCGCGTGGATTTTGTACAGTGAACGATGATTGAATATTAATCAGTAATAAAATTCTGTCCCTAGCAAGAGTGACTGACTGACTCACTGAATGAACCACTGACAGGCCGACAAGTCGAGTCTCAGGGCAAAATAGTATGCAAATCAGTACTGCATAAATTTAGAATACCCCAACCTCGACTTGAAACCATTTTTTCGTATAATTCAAGTAAATTCTGCAAAGGTCTAGTGCTCATGTGGTATAATTCAAATCCAAAATAGTTGTGTTTCGCATTCCATAATTACCGCTGTAGTCCTTGACCACGGATTCATTTGTATAGGTTTAGCCTCGTTTAAGAGCAAATAATTCATAAATACCAACGGCAATGCGAAGAATGTACAACTTGAACAATACAAGCACTTTTCAATTCCACGGACTTTCACTAGTATCTATGAATAACTTACTTATAAACGAGGCTAACCCTGTACAAATGAGTCTGTGGTCATTAACAAACAGCGGTTTTATGGAAAACAGGACTATTCCAGTCATATTCCTAGTCATTTTACTCGTCCAAATATCAAATCCTTCCTTCCTGAACCACATAATTTTTCATCGCCACTGAAAAGAGTTTTGTCAAAGTGTCTTTACTTGAGGCCCTTTGTTTGATATGTCACTTTTCTAAGCCATTACAAATACCATTCCATTATCATGATAAGTGTTTTCGTTATTAAAAAAAACGTTGGGACATCATGTCTGAGTTAATGATATCTTATGGTCGTCCATATGGGACACCTACTCTTGTTCGTCCACCGTGGTTTTGCACCGACTTCTATACGTTTGACAAGTGAAAATCGATTTGATCTAAACCTTCTCTAACCTTCTTCAGGTTGTCGCAGTTAATCAACGTTTGGCACACCATTACACTATAACTATATACAGTCACTCATTTCTTGTTTTGGCATGATGTCTTCTTGGCAACATTCTACCTAGAACTACCTGTTTCACGAAAATGTCTTTTTTCCTTGAAAAAGAACAATTATTTTCAAAACAAACAATTTTGACTTAAGCGAACAAAATCTTGATTATCAGCACAATTGCTATCCATTTTAAACCTATTATACATAATCAAAGGTGCGCTTAAGTAAACAGTACTTTCATTAACATTAGTCAACGAGTTTTTTCTCGACAATAAGGATTGTCCTTAACTACCGTCATTCGATGTTTTGTTTTAATCCCCTGTAAATTAACACTCTAATTTCTGTTGCCTTTGGCCTGGCCGTTCCAACTCTAAGGACTAAGAGTTAAACGTTTTTGAGGTCAGAAAACAGGGCTATTTATTACAGAAGTGGGGTTTTTGTGTCATGAGTGTATGTAGCGTTCAAAAGCACTCGATTAATTAACGAATAGCGAGCCAGTAAAAGCTGGCTTCAGTGACAGGAAAGAAGTCAAATGGTTCCCAGTGCGTTAATAATCTTCATTAGCCGTTGAATACAATAACAGGGAAAACTTGACCCTAGCTTTGGTTACGTGCTGCACCTGAGCCCGTGGATACTCGGAGCCTTTTTAAACACTTCAGTCCAAGTGAACACTATCTGTACACTTATTTAGGAATCAGTGTAAAGAGAAACTTCGAAGAAGATGTCAAATACAAGCAAATGGAGAAGTGTTCGTCAGAAATTTTCCCTGCAGAACAGCAGATTTGTTGATAACCGAACATTCTCCACGAATCTTGGAGCAGAACTTTGCGTTCGTCTCATAAGTACTCCATCTGTACAGAATTTCTCTGGCTTAAAGACCAAACTAAAGTCGAGTTCAAGAGAATGGATTGAAGAGTTTTTGGTTTATGGTGGCATGGAAGTATTGTTTGAATCGCTTCGTCGTCTTAGTGGTCGTAAATTAGCGTTTGTTGATGCTTTTTTGCAACTCGAGTGTGTTAACTGCATAAAGGAAGTCATGAACTCGGAAGCAGGCCTCAACTACATCGTCAACAATACACAATTTTCTCGAAATCTTGTCAAAGGTTAGACTGTTTTTTACCCATTAAACGTTTGGGTGACCTTTTACCATCAGGTTAAGTTGGTTCCGTAAAATGTTTCTGCAGACTTTCGCATAGACAACGTTTTTATTTTTGACTGTTTATTCTTCAGGGAGAATTATTATTTATCACAACAACAGCAAAACGGACGAACACTTACAAGAAAACATTTGAAAATAGAAATTCAAACCAATTTCTCTGCATATTTTTTGTCTATTTTTCTTTCGCTATAAATCAATAACAGTAGACACCAATACAATGTTAGATAACTTAAGAGGACCACTAATAAACGAGTAAACAGTTATAACAAAACAACAAAAAACCAGTTTCAAAATTTATTAAACCACTCCGTTATGTCTTTCATTTGAATAATCAAAAAAGGGCCTTCTGTCTGTACGCCAATGTTAACATTTATAGCTGTTGCCATGGACCAATACTGAGGGCTTCTTATCTAAAAGTCTATCTTATCCCACATATATCCATTATTCTTATTATTGTACATTTGATTGTTACAATATACTTCATAGACGGCCTTTCAGTTCTTTTCTATTCCCGCAAATGTCAATTCTTGTCGCCTTGGTCTTTGCAGAGTGTTTCGTTATTTCGGCAACAGCTATTCGCATGAGGCAAGTTTTTCCCTTTTTCAAATATGCATGAATTATTAACAGTTTAATAAAACATTCATGTCAGTGAAAAACGACTTCTTTGTTTTACTGGAAATTACATTTTTCCTTTTCGCATCAATCCTTTGGGATTATTTTCCCATGTCGCTCCTTTTCTATGACTAAAACTATTATTCGTAACAACTTCAGTCGATATCGATTATTTGATCTTCATCTTTCGATATTGTTTCTATAGCAGCTAAACATTGATCTTGTGCAGTGGTTTCGTGAATAGAATTGTCTTAATGATATAACAGACAATATTTGAATAACACTTAGTTTCTTTATCTCACACAGCATTGGATACCAGCAACACAATGATCAAAAAGCAAGTCTTTGAACTGTTGTCTGCGCTGTGTTTATACTCGAACCAAGGATATCAACTGGCCATAGACGCCTTGGAAAACTACAAGGTAAGTGAATGTTCAAAAATACCTCGGCTTGGGTGAACGGAAACGTAGTCTAAGCGCAATAAGAGAAGTGCCACGACAAATGTTGATCAGTAAAATTACCAGTTATACTAATATTACGAGTCTGAATGGGCGGTCCGTATGCACAGTTATGTTTTACCCCTTTATCAACCGTTCCCAGTTCCATGTTTTCCAATTTTTTTACGTGCAATCCAAACAAAACAACTTCCAAGCAAAAACAAAAACACATTGTTCAAATGTTCAAATATTTATGGTTTCTGTTTCGTGTTGGTTGTATGTTAGATAGGTTTTCTCACCTCCCTGCTATGCATAAGCCAGAGGTATTCTTCCCTTATTATAATGTTTATTATCTAAGGGACGGAAGAAACGACAATAGAATTCATTGAAAGAATCTTAAGTATCATCTTTTCTATTAATCTTTTCCGTTAGCTGATATCAAGCTCCTGTTGTCAAGAACTTGGAAAAAAGTAAAAATTCTAGATCACCTTTCCTAGAAGGTGTTTGAGCGAGCAAACAGACTTTCAATCGCGTTTAAAGCGAGTTTTACATGAGCCATGTCAGACATTTTTGGCGCACAGCGGTTTGGATTGACCTCCACCAATTGAAACACCGAGTTTCGAAAAAGCCGAGTCTGTCGCGTGAGATTGATAACACCTGTAGGGTATGTATTAATTGCAAAGGGTTGACTAAAGATATGGACTATCAGATCAAAAAGCATCCTGCAGCCCGGACAGACATCTTTTATCAATGCTCTATGCAATTGATTTTGCACTTTGAAATCGTTAACGTGAACTACTTGAGCAGTAATTCGATCTTAAAAACTAAAAACTAATCACAAATGAACAAATTTTGCCATTGCATGTATCTTCAGTGTGAGAAATACTCTTTTATTGTTTGTCTGCGAAGTGTTGCTCGATTCGACTCTCTCTAAACAAAACTGAAGCGAACAAGCACCCTTGTTGTACAGGATATTGTGTTTCAAAACTGACAATAATTTTGTAAACAGAAATGAAACGAGCTGATCTTTTTCCAAGAATCTCATTTATCAGATCGTTTGATTGTTGATTTTTCCGTTTCTGGACATATTTCTTTAGCTAGATGTAAATCAAGCTCATGAAACTGTATTTGAAATTAAACCATGGACTAAGGACTTTCTCCATCTATACTTTGTTCTCCAAAAATGTTATAAAGCCCCAGGAAAGTTCCGACATGCGATAAATGCGCTCTTCCTAGTCTTCCCCAGTCCCCCTCCCTCTACTTAACATTTACCCATAGGGCATTTCGTTTTGGCTAATTTAGGCCCAGGTCAAACGTCGAACTTCACATGAGCCGAATTCATTGAAAACAATGGATAATGAGCCGGTCTTCTTTGACGTCATTAGGTTCGGCTCATGTGAAATCCGACGTTTGACCTGGGCCTTAGTGCATCAAATTTGAGGAGCACTTTAGATGAACACAAAAGATTTCATGCGCAGTGAAGGATAACAAGCTAATTGCCCCTCAAAGCCTAGAGTAAGAAACCAGTGAATTGCAAATGAAGATGATCTACTTACGTTTCCTGATAAAAAGATTCGTGTAGTTTTACTGGTTTTGATTGGATGTGATATTTGGTCTCTGATCAGCTCACCAAAGGACAAAGATATCGATTCAGTCTGATAATCAACGAACTTAAGAATGCGGAAGTGGTGCCGTACATGACAGCCTGTCTTGCCTTCATCAACGTCATACTCATCTCAACCGAAGACTTTGAACAACGAGTTAGACTTCGTAACGAGTTCGTTGGTAGGTCTTCCGTCTCTCTCTCTGGCACTCTTCTTTTCAGTAACAGTTACCCCCGGGGAGGGAGGGAGGCTTTCATATATATGGGGGCGGGGGTACTCGTCTGAAATTTTGAAAATGACCCCTAAAAGGTGCCGCCCAAGTCTCAACAAGTGGCAACAAATAGTTTTTACCCAAAAGAGGTACCCCCCAAAAAGCAGCTGATGTTACATTGTCTTACCAGCAAACATGCACCCTAAAGGGTACTAGCTCATTCTGTTGGTGGTCGTTTTAGATTTTTAACACCTTAAGCAGTACCAAACTACCTTTTGCATGATGCATGGGAGTCCCTTACCAAAAGTCATTTGACCTGAAGGCAAATCCAGGTGATTTTCTTTTCACGCAATAGTTCCCAATGCCTTGTGTTCAGTATTGTTCAATAGTTTCAAAATTATTTTTCTGGAAGATGTTCTTTGCTCATCGCTAATTTTCCTTTTATCTTGCTTTGATTCGAAGGTCTTGGTCTTCTTGATATTCTTAGTAACTTAAGGTAAGGGTCTTTTTAAACTTTCACAATCCAATTCCCAGCGCGATTTAATTTTGACGAAAAACAAAAATTATACAAGGAGTCTATTGTAGATTTATTTGTCCCGGTCTGCTGTAAATCAATTCTTGCAGAGAACTACTTGCGCTCGTACTGAATCCAAATGCATTTACACTATGGGGGTTTCAAAATTTGAATAAAATTTCGAATCGAAATTTGCAATTTTCACGAAGATTTTGAAGTCCCCTTAGAATACAGTGACGAAGTCGAAGTTGAAGTTTGGAGTATACTTAGAATAGTTGTTTTTGTTATTTTTGTTTTCCCCTCAAAGTTCTAGTAATTTGAAATATTTCAAAATCCAAACACCTTGAAATGGGAGGAGTCAATTTTGTTGGGGTTTCAAAGTACGACACGTGGTGCAAATATGTTTCTTGGATTGGTTGTTACCCTCATGAATAATTAATTGACACACAGGCACATTGATGATGAAGATCTTGCTGTTCAACTCGATGTATTTGAAGATCAAAGACTTGAAGATGACGATGAGCAGGTGTCTCCAGAAGGAGTTGATTTAACGAGTCATATTGATGTATTCCACGCTATTTTCAAACGGGTAAGCGAAGCTGAGTATATTTCCAGGGCGTTCTTTGATACCAACGATTGCTGACTAGCTCACCCTGGTAATAGATGTTGTTTATTACTATATTATTTATTTGATAGACTATATTTGATGCACCTTTAGGGGTGTATCCAGGACATCATTCCCATAGATAAGATCACTTTCCACTCGCGTCCACTCCCCAAAAAATGGGAATATGTAAAAGGTCCCAGGCACCATGGCACCAGGCCCCCTGTACTTGGATAGGCCTCAGCATCCATGTGATTTGGAAGGAAGTTTGAGATGAGGCTTTCTTTCTTTAGGTCAGTAGCAAGCCGCAGGCAATGAATCTATTGAGTGTTCTCCAAAACCTGTTGATGATCGACGAGGAGTCACCCGTTGCGGACGTCGTATGGGATACCGTGGAGAAGCTCGTGCGGCGTGCTGTTCATATCGAGAATGAATCTCAAGCTGAAACAGTCCTGCGTACGACCGAGAAAGATATGGTAAATATTTCACCTCCCAAAAATGAACAGGAAGCAACGTCTAAAATGCAAACAGAAACAGAAACAGAAAATACGAAGGAAGCAGCACTTATTCACGAAGATATTCAGGTTGAAGAAATAGAAAATGTCGCATGTGAATTGTCACCAGAAAGAAACGAGAAATTGTCACTAACTAGCGAATCTACTGACGAAAGCCGTAAAGAAAATTCACCTCGAATTTCTCCCCCACCACCACCTCCACCACCTCCACCACCTCCACCTCCTCCACCTGACATTTCTGGTGTTCCATCACCGCCTCCAGTTCCTGGATTGTCTGGTGTTCCACCTCCGTCACCTCTTCCTGGAATTCCTGGTCCTCCACCCCCGCCACCTCTTCCTGGCATTCCTGGTGCTCCGCCTCCGCCACCTATACCTGGTATTCCTGGTGCTCCACCTCCACCACCTCTTCCTGGAATTCCTGGTGCACCACCTCCGCCACCTATACCTGGTATTCCGGGTGTTCCACCTCCTCCACCAATGCCTGGAATGCCTGGAGTTCCACCACCTCCACCTCTTCCTGGCGCGGGAAGCGTACCTCCTCCTCCCCCTATACCAGGCATGCCTGGTGTTCCTCCGCCACCGCCTATTCCTAGAATGGGAGGTCCACCACCACCTCCACCACCTGCTGGTGCTGGTTTTACTTCCACAGATGGAAGATACCAAAGATCACAAAGTTGTCCAGTGGTACCAAACTATAAACCAGCTTCCAAAATGAGAACTCTGGCTTGGCAAAAGTTACCCCCACATATTGTGCAGCGACAACGCCAATGTGTTTGGACTAGGGTTATGTCTCTAGACGCGGTTCAACCAGATTTTAAAATGGAAGAAGAGTTGTTTTGTCAGAAGAAAGTATCCCAAAAAAAAGACGAAAAAAAGAAAGCTCCGAAAGAGGTAATTATATTCAAACAAACGTTACTTCAATCTGATTCCCTATTACACATGTGACTAACACTTTAACCATGACTTACCGAAACTAAACATCCAGGCCAAGTTTACATGAAGGTAGGATGACCCTAGTGCTAGGGACAAGTCTTTCGTCTTCTTTTCTCAGGGGACACCAAAAACAAAAGTTATCCCTGGCAGTAGGGTCATCCTTCCTTCATGTAAAGATTTAAGGCCCCATTAAAGTGCTCAATTTTCTCAGCAACTTGTCTTGCAATGCTTGAAAATGTAACCTTGCAAGTTGCCGCGGTGAGGTATTACACTGCAACGTGATCTCAGCAACTTGCAACGCTTTTCAGCCTAGGAAGGCTGTAGTTAATAGCACCATATTGGATGATTGCACATGCGCTCTTGAAAAATATACATTACAATTGCGAGAGGAGTGATACACTGTGCAACGCCATTGCACGTTGCTGCTATCCGTTGCGAAAAGTAGAACTGAGTTCTGCTTCTTGCAACGCTGCGCGCAATAAAAAAAAAATTGGAGATAAGCCCTGTTGTACTGTGCAACGGCGTAATTGCGAGACAAGTTGCTGAGAAAATTGCACAGTATAACAGGGTCTTTAAAAGTAAATGTTTTGCAGTAATTCCCTAGAGAATAAGTTCATAAAAGACATGGTTGTCATTTCGTTTGACATACAACAAAAGGATTGATTGTAAAATACATCAAAAGGAATTTTGTTACATTAAGGCATGCATCATGTAGATCGGTTATTAGCATGCCCCAGTACATAGACAGTCTGTGTGTATAAATGATGTACAAACTTTTCCCTTCTTCAGGTAACTTTGTTGGATCCTAAACGAAGTTTGAATCTAAACATTTTCTTGAAGCAATTCAAAAAGTAAGCTAGTCGATTTGATGTACTTTCTCGTTTTCATTCTATGCAGTTTTTAAACTTAAAAGTACCTATTGTCTTCGTTTTAGGTCAAATACAGAAATTGTAGACTTGATAAGGAACGGTGATGTTGCTAAAATTGAACCGGATGTCTTGAAAAGCTTTATCAAACTATTACCCGACAATTCAGAGGTAAATCACCCTGCATTTCTGCAGCTGCATAAAAATGAATAACATTTGTTATTGCGCATTTCACTACTTCAATGTACCGCCAACCGTTTAATTCAGTTGGTTGAACATCGGACTATTGCGCGGGAGGGACCACCACTCAGGTTCTTATAACTGAGTACGTGCTGCCTGTAATAACATCTACAAATGGTTAGACATTCACGAAGCTCGGATGATCACGTTAATGGTGGTCCCGTCCCTTTCAACGTAAGAGATGTTAAAAGAGGGTCATAGATTTGCCTGTTTACATCTGTTATGTGCTGCCCTCTATAAATAAGGCTTTTTTTATTATTTTACTTTTTTTTTTTTTTTTTTTTTTTTTGCACATGAACCATTTTAGGAAGAGCTGCTGAAGTCGTTTAGTGGAGACAAGACTAAACTTGGAACAGCTGAACAGTTCTTGATGGAACTGATTTCAGTAGAAAGGTTAGATTAACATTTCTCACCCTGTTGTTCAGTATCTCCCAGCTTAAGTCAAAATGCTCTGAAATGTCATGGTCTTCCACTTCAACTGAGCTTTTTTGAGGGAAAGAATTTTAATTAGTTTGGTAACTTGTTCGCCTAAATCCTTTCTCTTTCAGATATCAACTTCGGCTAGAAGCAATGCTGCAAAAAGCAGAATTACAAATCAATCTTTCGACTTTGAAGCCAAATATTGAGTGTCTCAAGTGTTCGATCGAAGGTATGAACTCCTGTTGGATGCAAATCATCACATGAGTTTAGTTAGAGCATTTTAAGTTAATGAAGTTCCATATATCCTTTGCGATCCATTCCAGAGATCTTGGAAAGCGAAATCTTACCGGAAGTTCTTCAGCTTATTCTAATCATTGGCAACTTCATGAATTCCGTGAGTACTGTTATCATACTTCAAAAGTAATGAATTCAAAATTAATTACTCAGAAATTATTAAAAACTTTAGTCTACTTTGGATATTTCGATTGATTGATCGCACATAATAAGATTGGAATCGAGGTTCTGGGGAAAAAAAGTATAATTCGGATTTTTTCATTGTCAATATATCCATGTCTTGTTTTTAGGGTGGTTACGCAGGTAACGCCATTGGTTTTAAGATTACCTCACTTGTGAAGCTTGTAGACACCAGAGCCAACAAACCAAGGATGAACCTCATGCATTTTCTGGTTAATGTAAGTATGTTCCTTGTAGGCAAGACAATTAACCGAGTAATTCAGATGTAAAGGGGTTACGCTGGACCGTAGCTCAGCGAGAATGGCCCATAGATGGGTGACGAAAATTAATCTAAGCAATCGGAAAAAATTTAGTACGTCGCATAGAGCTTTTCCTTTATCCCGAAATGGGAAAAATGGAATTTACCCTTTTCTGGACAAAAATAAAAGATAAAATAAAAACATGAAAACATGAATTTTAGGAAAAGCGTTTTCCCTTCCGCTTCCGCTACGTCACTGATTTTTTATTATTCCTGTGTGGAGTAACCTGCTGGCAGACGCCTCTTTTCGTTCTTTTTCTTTTTGCTCTTGTTCTCGATCATTACAAAAGGTACCTCTGCATGGACTCGGGGTTTTTTTCCTTCCCCCCCACCCCGGTTTTTGAATTTCCACGTGGGCTCACGAGTGACCAGTTAGAAACTGATTACATTGTGTGTGCGCATGCTCTCTTCTTATTTTATGATTTTTGGTCGAGCTGCAAAAACATAAGAAGAGAGTTCTCTTACAAAAATGTTTTTGGTCGGCAACTCGGCGCATGCTCAGACGGAAAAAAGTCGATTCCAGTTAGAGGTACCTTTCGTAATGATCGAGAACAGAAATAAAAGCAAGCACAGCGAAAAGACAAAGCAAAAAGAGAGAGAACGAAAAGGACCTCTGCTAGCATGGTGGTCAGAAGCGTCTATTTACTTGATCCGGTATGCAGAATGACTTCTGATGACTTCTGATTATGACAACAATGATAAAGACACCTTCACTGTTTTCGCTCTGCCACACCCACAAACTTGAATCTCTGCTGAAATCATGTTGTTCTCTTTTCTTCTCATTCTTGTTGTTCTTTAAAGGTAGCAGAATCTAAGCGAGAAGCTGTGCTTAAGTTCCCGGATCAAATGGAGCATTTAGACCAAGCAGTCAGGTTGGTAAAAGGAGTTGCTAGGTTTGTTTTACTGCCTGCCTTTCTCTTCATTCTGTTTACGATTAGATGAAGAGAGGGACTGAGGGCAGTTATTAGGAGTGCCAATCTCCCACGATAACTCTGAGTCCAGACGAGATTGTTTTAAGTCGTGAGATTTTTAAAAAAGTTATCGGTTCAGAACAGGAATGCAACACTTTCAAGCTGTTCTCTATTAAATTGTTGATTCTAAAAAAAATATAATGAGAGTTGTGCCGGGAAATGCACGATTCTCCAAGACGCAAATGCATGAGACAGACGCTGATGGACTAACATTGGATTTGTGTTTATAGATTATCCTTGGAACATCTCACGTCTGAAGTGAACACCATTAGAAAAAATGTGACATTCCTGGATACTGCCCTGGAAAGCGCACCAAGTGACATCAAAGAACAATTTGGATACTTTGTCAAAGTAAAGGACCGGTTATAATTTATGGCCTGGAGTGGGGGGAAGGATCGGAGGATTCAGGGGAGATCACAAGGTTTTACAAAACAACGACAAACAGTTAGGGGGGACCACATAAAGTGAGGGAGGATCACTAAAGTTCCAAAAAGCCTCGAAAGGGGGGGGGGGAGCAGATAAATTTTGTGATGGCACAGCAAAAACCCTCCGCTATTGAGATGAGAGACTATCAAATCTGGTACTCTGGTACCATACTCATTTTAACTCATACGAAATCTCTTTTGATTATTTTATCTTTTTCTCATCTTATCTATAAAACGTAGCACACTTTGTTCAAAATAGAAATTGATTTTTCGAGAAATTTTCATGCGTAATTGGTAGAGATCTCTTTACATGGATAACTTATCAAGGGATCCAAACAAATTAAATAATATAAAAGGCTATAAAATTTTCATTTGATGTCTACAGGATGCATTGTTAAAGGTGGAAGGTCTTGAGGCAGGTATAGAAGAAATCAATGGTCTAACCAAGAAAATGGCCGAGTACTTTTGTGAAGATGAAAAGAAAATCAAATTACAAGAAGTCTTGAACCTCTTCAAAACGTTCTGTGATCAACTCGACAGAGCTAAAAAGGTATCTTATAGTGGCCATAACTTGTTTTCGATGTTCTATGTCAACTGTGAAAAGGATTTAGAACCAGCTACAGTTTAGTTTTGTCGGGTTCAACTCCTTCGTGTTATTTTATCGCCGTGTTACCGGCGTGTTGTTCCAGAGTAGAGTACACAACTGAAGGTGTCTGTCCTTTAGCTTCCATAGGCTTTTCTGAGATCGATAGACAAACAAGGAGCATTGTGGTCTGGCTTGGGTACAAACCACACCGTATAAGGCATATGAACCATCTGATCCAAGCTAGACAACAATGCACCATATTTATCTATCACGAATTAGATAAGGCCATAAGACTTTTTTGAGATAACGAGCATGGTGTATTGTGGTCTAGCTTGGGTACAAACAACACCATATAAGGCATGATGAACAACAAATATTTGTACTCAAGCTAGACCACAATGCAACACGCATCTCAGAAAAGGCCTGTAAAGTTGAATTGTATGGCGAAATGTAATGCAATGGTTCAATGTGTAGAATTATAACAATATTTCTTATCTCAAAAAAAGGAAAACGAACAATTTCGAATTCAAGAAAAGAAACGGCAGGAAAGGGAGCGAAGGAAAGCCGAGGAAGAAGCCAAAAGATCAGCGAATCCTCATAAGATCAAGGGTAAAATCAAGCAAGCTGAACCGGACGATGGCGGCTGTATAGTAGACAAACTCCTTAGCGAGATTCGCCATGGATTCCCCTTGAAGAAAACTGGAGGTGGTCCTTCTGGTAAATCACCAAGAAAAAAATCACAACAGCATTTCTTTAAAGAAACCATCTCTGAAGAAGGTAATGCGAAAAGTCGATCCCAATCTCTTTGCGTTCCAAGTGAGTCTTCTGAATCCAAAGGCCAGAAGGCCTGCAGGTCTATTTCTTTTATTGTTCCGCCAAACGGCGATCAGGAGAAGAAAAAGGAACCTGTTGAGAACAACCTTCCTTGTTTCCCCGAAGAAAAGCAAACGTTTGTAGATGATCTGATAGGCGTGTCTAGTCACGAGAATGATTTGTCTCTAAGGGAATCATAAAACTGCACTGAGCTTGCTTAGGGTCCGGTCTTTATTTATGGCCTGGGGGAGGGGATCAGGCACGCAGTGATAGACAACTAATAACGGGGATTACAGAAAGTTGTCAGAAAATTTGATCTATAATGAGGGCGGATCAATAAAGTCACATAGTGCCTTGACTGTTTTGGTGTCACATGGTAGAAAACAAAGAACGTCAGTCACCCCTTCTCCTTCCGCCCGATTAATGATGACCGATTCTTTATTCACAGCAAACTGTTCGTTTCTCATTAAAATCCATTACAGGAAAACTGCTTAAAATTTAAACTAGAAATCTTAACAATTCATTAACATGGGGACCTCTTGCACAAAAAAAAAAAAAAAAAAAAAACTTAAAGTAAAAAATGAACAAGTGATTACTGTCCCGTTTCTAATTAACCCCGTTAATGTTGACTAACAGTACTAAACATTTTGTATGACTAGAGGATCAGTAAGTGTGGAGTACAACTAATCCAGGTGAGAGGACATAGCATAAACTTGATAAACTATTTATTAAAATAGCTGATAATCATGACTACCTAAACACTACCGATAAATCTCTATTTTGAACTAAACGCTATGAATCGGCTTTATTTTTGTGAGTTAAACCTAAAACCATTAAGTGACATCGACAAAGTCGTGAAAAAACACAGTCCGAACTTGAGTGTTTGTTTATCAGCTGCTCATGTGTTGGTTGGTGTCACTTCCTGCAAATCATTACTTAAATCCAATCTAAACACTTAAAAAAACTAAAACTAAAAACGGCGACAAAAAATAAAATAAAATCAGTAAACTTGGTTCGTGTAAGGAATAAAAGTAGACTCACGTTCTGAAACTAGTAAAACATCTAAAAGGATTGAAATTAAAAACAAATGTAAACATCTAAAACCAAAACTCTTTTTTTGTTTTTGATTAATGATCGAATTAAGTTAATGAATCAGTTATTAATGAAGTTAATTTATTTAAATTACTTAAAAGATTTTAGCTGAATTTGTCAAAAATAAAACTAGATTGGGCTCCCTATCCCTGATAATCCAAAAGTTCTTCAAGCTTTGATCCATATCCCATCAAAAACTTGTGCTTCATGATATCATTACCTCTTTTGAACCTGTACCAGCAGCTTGTCTACGCCCGTCATTCAAACAGTCACAGTACTTATGCATGCGAGTTTCTAAAGTATTATGAATGATATTGCACAGGATAGATATTCCACATGAAATACATGTGATCTGGCAGCAATGGCTTCTCACATGATAACGAAGTGCCTACTTCAAAGATCATTTGTAACTCTCACTACAAAAGCGATTGCTGTGCTATGATCAAAACAATATGTCATATTTATAAATCAGAACGTTTCTTCTACGTAAAAGGTATTTTACTATGCAAGCTTTCGGGCTACTTGGCCCAACATCAGATTAAATGGTTTTACAAATTTTCAGTAAATATGTCAAATATTAATCAGCATGCACTTGTAGGAACAATACCGAGTTAACTCATGCTGAAGCATAGAGTATAAATCCCAGGAGCTCGCATTATCTGAACAACTGGTTAACGTGGATGTGATGCGTTTATTTCTGCTTGTACTTGAGTGATCTCTTGAACCCTTCCTACTAAATAACTTTATGTATTATTTCATATGAAGCTCAAACGTCGTTATAGATAAAAGATATCAATCCTAAACACTACTATCACCCAAAGAGTTGTCCTTAGCGATCGCTCGATAAGGTACCTAAGCTTTCGTACGCTATCTTGTAGTTTTGAACTATCACTGAATAAACTAAAAAATTTGAAATTTGAGTTTTCAGTTTTTCTCACGTGAAGAAGCTGTTTCAAGTTCTGATGCTTTGCCCTCGGGCAACGAATTTTCTGGACTGTTAAAGACATTGAATATATATGTCATTAATTTACGTCTATCTATCTATCCTACCCCTCCCTCCCTCATTTTTAGTTACATTATGTATGCCCTTAGGTGACTTCTAGTTGGTGTGAACATGAAATCGAGGCTTAAGGCAATAAAAATAACAATGGTTTTGTTGTAGGAGCCTCGACCTTGATAAAGCACGTGGGAATGTCTAGTTCTGATTGATGAATGAACAAAGGACACAAAGATGTTTCCTGCTCCGGGTCGCATGAATGGAACCTTTGACTTTGATTCGAGCCTAACGCAGTAAATATTCATTAAATCGAAATCTCGAACTAAAATCTTAAATCTAATCACATTTAAACCTTAATTTCTAAATCAAATAATCAAAGTTTAAATTAAATAATCATACTAAATGTATATGTTATTCATATGTGAGTAAGGATTACCGACTCAGTTTTTATAAAGATTGCGTGAAATCAACCGAGTCAGACCTTTTGTACACCTAGTGTTTCAAGGTATGAAGTACGCCACAAGTGTCCGCTATCATCATTAGTAATTCACCTCGGACATTCTTGATATCAAAACGCACAGTCGAAACTATAGTATTCGAACATCAAAAATTATGTTTGGGGAATAGTTCAGCGTTCTGAGAGGGTAAATGCGTCTTTTATCGGTCTGAAGATGACCAAATATGTCATATGTTTTTTTTAGATGACTAGTGATGTACTGATAGTGTATAAGATAGATGTCATATGTGAAGTTATGGGCTTCCTCAACCCTGATACAACTCCGAAAGAGAAAAGCCTGGGGCGACTCACAGTACCACAATTAATAACACCGCTAAACGGCTGCGTTGCCAGCGTGGTTGTCCTGATGGTGTAATTGGTAACACATCGGACTAGTAATACCGAGGCTGTGAGTTCGAGTCCCATTCAGCGCATGTTTTCTCTTTCACCTTTATTCGTGTATATATATTTATTATATAGATATCGATGAAATACCAGGATTTCTCCAGTTTCTAAAACTCCGTACAAAGTGAAGATAAAAGGTCCTGAAGGATAAAAGGTCCTGAAGGAGGGGTTCTAATCCCATTTCCCAGCCCAAAATTTTGCGAAATCCCAGTCCTATTTATGAAAAATCTCAGTCCAAGTTATAGAGTTAGAGTTAGAGAGCTAGAAAAATCCCAATCCCAGTAATGGCTAAATCCCAGTCCCAGTGCATCAAATCCCATTTTCCCAGCCCAAATAAGGCCAATCCCAGCTCCCATTTTACCCCTTCAGGACCCTCAAGATATCATTTTTATATCACTTTTACCTTCACATGTGAAGATATCACCGTTGCCATGACTACCCTTGTATCAACCAATCACAAATGGCCTTAAAATTCTTCCCTGATCATGGATATTTCATTGATATTTATAAAATAAACAGAACATTACATGGTCGCTTGGAGATACGAATTTTTTCTTCTCGTGTTGAATATCTCTCACTCGTTCCTGCGCTCGCTCGTGAGAGATATCATCAACACTCGAAGATAAAATTCGTATCTCCGCGCGCCCACGTAATATCCTCTAAATGTCTTGTCACTAACTGCTGTCTTTTTATATTCATTATAGTTTTGTTTGTCTTTTTCAATAGATCCACCCAGAGATGTCAAGATCGTTTATGAAGAAAACAAAGGAACCAAGCCTATTTTGTCGCAGAGAAAGACTGAGTTGGTTGACAGATTCTCTGACGAAGGACTTAAGTTCCCAAGGATTCCAGATCCTATAACAGAAGAAGATGAAATCGTGCAGGAACGCCATCAGTTTGTGTTAGAAGATACTCTTGAAATCCGAGAAGAACCTTCTCTGGAAAAACAAGACAACCATCTGGTGAAAAGCACTAATGGGGAAGTAAAAGGGCTCATTCATAATGATGACGTACAATCCACAGAGCACGACATCATTAAGGATAAAGAGTCTCTAAAAGATAAAAATAGCGACATTAAACACTTCGAGAATTCGTACGAACCTAAAACTGTTGATCAACAGGAAGAAAACTTTCAAAACACTTCAGCAAGTAACAGCACAGATGTACTTTGTCAAAAGGTTTCAGAGGAACAGAAAACTGAAATTGCAGACAAACCAAAGGAGAAACCTCTTGAGGACAGAAATGAAATAACCAATGCTCAATACACACTTCCTCCAGAAGACAAGCAAGGAAATAAGACCCTGAGCACAACTTTTACCGAATCTGAAGACGATTTGTTTGGATTGCAGGGAATAGAAGAGCTAGATAGCCTTGAAATTGGAAGTGGGGATATCATTTTCAGTGACAGTGACGATGAGGAGGATGAAACATCGATTCCTGTGGAAACTGCCTCACTTGGCAGTAGTGAATCTCCTCGCAGAGATTCGATAGAGCAAAGTCAGATCTCGGAAAGTGCTACTGATACATCTTTAACAACTGAAGAAATTCTAAAAGATGATGAAGACACAGCAGTTCATGTCCAAACGTCGTTATCTGACACTCAAAAACCTCTTCGTACAGAATTGATTGAACAAAGACAATATCCAGAAAGAGTCGCTGAATCGTCTTCCAAAACTGAAGAATTTCAAAACAAAAAAGAGGTCATTAGAAATGATAATCAGGACGCGCAGCGTTTAGTAAAAAAGATGTTCAGCGAGGGTAAGGAAAACCAAAGTGCACGTCAAAGCAATGACGTCACGCCCAGATTACCTTTAGCGAACACCACGGGAATGGGTAATGGCAATGTACAGAAAGAAAAATCTGGTTTACATTACTCTGAATGCATAGACACAGGAAAAGACAGCGATGAAGGGATTCATAGCAGTAATGGGAGTATTCCTGGGATAGATAGGCACGAAGAGTCCCTTAAAAGACAACCTGAACTTGTAATGGCAAAGTGGGGTTACCAAGATCGGCCATCGAGTCCAACAGAAGTTGTTTTAGTTGAAGAATTCAATGCTGCTGAGAAACAAAAGGTTGAAATCATTAATCCAGAGAGCTGGAAAGATGAGACTGATGCGCATGACCACGTTGTTGGAGATCCGAACAAAAAGAAAGTGAGCACTAAGAGAAGCAAGTCATTTGTTTCAAGGAAACTGGCTCGATTTTTTGGCGGTAAAAAGAAGACAAATGAAGAGAAAGACAGTGACAAACATAAAGCAACCGATGAAATGTTAGGTGAAGATATAAACCACCCAAAATTACAGGGAAATGCTTCTCCTAAGAAAAGGAGTTTCTTCTCGCGAGGAAAACCTAGACATTAAAATAGACAATATCAAAACTAAGAGATTAATTTAGAAAACAATGTCGAGTTTTAGTGTAATATCGATGTAATTAGATTTTAAAAAAATTAAATTTTGAGCATCATTTTTCGAATACAAAATCTCACATACACAAACACAAAAAACAATATTCAATTGCACTGAAAACATAATTCACACGAACTATTTTCTAGTAAAATGTCGGTTTAATTATTTAATGACATAAAATGTCCATTTGAAGGAATATAATGAAGGAATAAAACGTGCTGTAATATAATGAAGGAACATGACACGTTACATTAGCTTTGTTACTTAAATGATTAACCTTAAGCTATTTGAATAACTATGAATGGGAATGTTGCTGTAGAAAAGCAAATCGTTAGAAATAAAAAAACAGACTTTGTATAGCTGTTATTTCTGTATGTTATGATGATCGTATGAAAGTGACGTGGTGGTGGTGGTGTTGGTGTGTGGTGGTGGTGTGTGGTGGTGGTGTATGGTGGTGGTGGTGGTGGTGGTGGTGGTGTATGGTGGTGGTGACCATGGTGGTGGTGGTATATGGTGGTGGTGGTATATGGTGGTGGTGGTGGTGTATAATGATGATGGTGGTGTATAATGATGATGGTGGTGTATAATGATGATGGTGGTGTATGATGATGGTGGTGTATGATGATGATGCTGGTGTATGATGGTGATGGTGATCATGGTGATGGTGACCATGATGATGGTGTTGTTGGTGACCATGATGATGGTGGTGTATGATGACCATGATGATGGTGGTGTATGATGATGATGGTGATGTATGATGATGGTGGTGACCATAATGATGGTGGTGTATGATGATGATGGTGACCATAATGATGGTGGTGTATGATGATGGTGGTGGTGTATAATGATGATGCTGGTGTATGATGATGATGGTGACCATAATGATGGTGGTGTATGATGATGATGGTGACCATAATGACGGTGGTGTATGATGATGGTGGTGGTGTATAATGATGATGGTGGTGTATGATGGTAATGGTGACCATAATGATGGTGGTGTATGATGATGATGGTGGTGTATAATGATGATGCTGGTGTATGATGATGATGGTGACCATAATGATGGTGGTGTATGATGATGGTGGTGGTGTATGATGATGGTGGTGTATGATGGTAATGGTGACCATAATGATGGTGGTGTATGATGATGGTGGGGGTGTATGATGATGGTGGTGTATGATGGTAATGGTGACCATAATGATGGTGGTGTATGATGATGATGGTGGTGTATAATGATGATGCTGGTGTATGATGGTGATGGTGACCATAATGATGGTGGTGTATGATGATGGTGGGGGTGTATGATGATGGTGGTGTATGATGGTAATGGTGACCATAATGATGGTGGTGTATGATGATGATGGTGGTGTATAATGATGATGCTGGTGTATGATGGTGATGGTGACCATAATGATGGTGGTGTATGATGATGATGGTGACCATCATGATGATGATGGTGGTGATGGTGATGATGGTGGTGTATAATGATGATGGTGGTGTATGATGATGATGGTGACCATCATGATGATGATGGTGGTGATGGTGATGATGATGATGGTGGTGGAATGACGATGATGTTTGTGGATGATGGTGGTTATTTGGTGTAGTTTAGTGTTGATAATGGTAGTGGTGGTGATTCCTATGATGACGATGATGTCAAGGATAGGGAAAGCTGATAACGGCGATGGTGAAGGTTTTCCTTGGTTTACAGCTAAGCTTTAAATCCATCACGCATCATTTCCGTGTAAGAACAGTTTTCGTATGGTTGTGAAACTCACGCGGTACAGACGTGCCGTGAACGTGGTGCCTTGACAAAGCATTTTCATTGGATGAACAGTGATTTCGCCCGTTGTTATTTGCTCAAGATGATGTCGTCAATTCCATACAATGACAGGGCCGTCTGCCGTGACATTACATAATCATACGAAAAACTGCTGTAACTTTTTGCTGCACGAGTGTTTGCATTAATCTCGTTCCCAGAATCTTTTTTCTGCGCATTGCCCGACGAAATAATATAAAAACTATATATGGTGCAAAACAATATCATAGCTTTATCATTGGCTATTAGGAGAACAAAGTAGGTAATCGGAAGTAAATTAACATTCATTAAAAACAAGCAAAACGATTGCATGTGATTGGCAAGTCAAAAGGTTTCATTACGTCAGAGTTAGACGCTCAAACTCGCATTTGGTTTTCATCTAAGCCTTTAACATGCACATGCTCCAAAATCCTAGAATCAGGGTATATGGGAGTTTTCCAGAGCCAAGATATTTTCGAGCATGCGCAGAAAGAAAAAGCGACTCTGGGAACGTTGTGCGCACAAATTCAAAATCGATTTAAATTGCAACGACTACGAATCTATGAAATGTTATTTTCATGACAAGAAAGAAAAATACCAATGGTGACAATTTCGGTTTTTTATATATTCAACAAAACTATCTGCATTCTGATTGATTGGTCTAGAGCAAATGCATAAATAGGTAATAGAGTGCTATTTGATTCCGTATTGCACTCTGTGAAGTAATGATTATATTTTATTGATTAAAAAAGTTTCATTTTTAATTTTTAAATATTTTTCATTAACATATTTTTCGTAGCTTCCTCTTTCCTGTAGTACTAATTGTTTTGAATAAAATTTAAAAAGTTGAGACAGGAAACCATTCAAGTGTTAGTTTTGTCTTGTTTTTGACGAGCCTTGTTTTTTGTATTTTGTTGAGTATATTATAATTAAAAAGTAAACTGCTCGTACAATTCGGGATTTATGGTCACTCATGATGCTTTGAAAGTTCTCAAATTCCACTCGCCTACGGTGTGATCTCTTTCAAAGCATCATTCGTGCCTATAAATCCTGAATTGCACTCGCGTTTATGCGATTTCCTATACAAATGGCTTAAGCATATAAAATCACGACTTTTGCAACACAGAACAATGGCTTCTAGATTTGAATGAATCCTTATTCCTACATAAGAAACAAAGGGCTCTTGATTTGAAGGAATCCTGATTCCTATAGGTGAACGTACGATGACGTATTTTGTTTTGGTTAATTGTCATTTAAATTGCCAACCAAAAATCTATTGGATCATCCAACAAAGCAATGTGACAAAACCTATTGTTAAAATGGTTGGACATTAACATCACAATGACAATGTTTATAAACATTACGTCCACAGAAACAAAGGGCTCTATAGATCTAAGTGAATCCTAGGTTCAGTCCTACGCTTGTGCCGTTCTCCCCGACGGCTGAATCCTTGGTTCCTAATCTGACAACAGTAGCAATTCACCTACAGCCCCTCTCCAATCCCCCTTAACATCAAAGGACGGCTCAGAGCCTAGTAACATTACGACAAACCATCCAAACAAGACAGTATTTTATTGCTCATATATCATATTGCTCATTTCACACCAATAACTGACGTAAGCACGTCGTATGTAATACACACTTGGATATTTATGTTCTGTATAATACAGTAGAAATCTTTTTTGAAAATCTGGGCTGACTTCATCTGACTATTAACAATCAATATAAACCCATTTTAGATTTCTTAATATCAAGAAATATCACGGAAATTTTAATAAATATGCTCATTTATTCCCAGCGAAATTGCTATTAGAACTTTTAAATATTTCTTTTCAAAATATTTCATAATAAAGGGGTTTCAGGTTAATATATTCGAATCTGATAAAATTGTAAATTGCTATTTAATTCTAACAGCTTTGGTTCATTGTTATCGCATTCTAGACAAATATTTGAACTTGCAAAGTTGTTCTGTCCTTAGGGATCGTTCATTTTTTATTGTGTGTGTGGGGGGGGGGGGGGGGGGGGGGGGGGGGCAAAAAAGTTGGGCAGCGGAGGGGGGCGGGGGGGGGGGGGGGCGTGTTTTTGTGATTACGAGGGG
>WUAP02151687.1:0-10849 GCA_015163945.2 Stichodactyla helianthus
CCGCTCAGGTTGTCGAAACGTCAGATGTCAACAACAGTCTTTCTCAAGACTACACTATACACCCGGACGATCACACACCACCAACATCGTTTACACCTGGGTTCAAACCATTCACTCTAACTGCATAATCGTTGCGAATTCAGAATCACAGAACATAGAAGCTAAGACCGAAGAGGGTTCTGGGAATAGAAATTCTATTCGCATTTGTGGTGCCGGCATATCGTTAAAAGATTTCCCATGGGCTTTTTTGGTCTTACCTTCTATGTTCTATTATGTTCTATGATTTTAAATCCGACAACGATTATGCAATCGGAGGTATGTGTATATAATAAATTACATTTAATGTGTTCAGCGTAATTTTTTTATTTACCGTTACATGGTCCTTCATAAGCAATGTTTATTCTAGTTGTGGCTGAGCACGCTTTAAGTTTCAAAAGGCAATCATTTTGGTAGGTTTTCTGGTCAGTTCCACAAACAGGTCTGAGTAGCTTGGGGCATTTTGTCTGACATACACATTTTGGTCTATAGTTGATTACTTCACAATGTGAATATGGCCTGAAGACGCACGTAGTGAATTTACACGTTGAAGAGACTAAGAAAAAGCAATTTATGAACTCAGTTAGCGAGTTTTAAAAGCTCATAACCAGTCTTTTCATGATAGAATACGTGCGTGTTTATCTGTACGTGTTCCCCATTAAAATGACGGAATCCGGACTGGAGAATCTACAGAGCACTAAGTTGATATGATATATTTATAAAATCTATTTTGGTCTATTGTCATTCTATCCATTGTATTATGTGTTGTTCATTGTATTTCTGTGAATATATTACATAAACTGTGTGGTCTGTAGACTCTCCCTTAGAAAATGACAGGACAAAAGCCCGCCATATTGGTTTTGATGACATAACAATGTACCCAGCAAGCTGCATGATTCTAAAAACCTACACTGCAGTCTTCTATTACGGCCTTTTTTGTCCACTCGGACCGATCTCCGCCGCGGTGGAATCCCAACAAAGGTATCCCATGCATAATATGGCTGTTATAATTCTTACCAATGATTTCACATCGTCCTTCATGATCTATTTTAGTGTTTTCATTTCGTCTGCAAGCTGTGCGCTGAAGTTCGCATCCATTGGGATAAGTCTTCTTATCTGTTCCACAGACTGGACGGTAGATCCTGGGGCAGCTGCTACGACAGACTCGCATAGCACACGTTGCGCGACCAGAAATCACTTTACAGACGAGTGGCCGCTCACATTCGAGAGATTCGCAGCCTTCAGTAGAAGCTAGGAGAGAGAGAGAGAGATTATGAAAAGTTAGAGTTTTTAAGCGGTACGGTGGGTACGATTGATGCTTTGCAAATACCCCCAAAATAAAAATATGGCGGCCATTGGCAGTGTAGTTCGACAAAAGGACCTAATGTTACATATGACCAGCATGGCGGCCGCAATAACGTAATTTGCACACAAATAACTGTCAGCGAGCACACTTGCTGCGTATCACATCGAGGGATTTTAAGAGAGAGCATGCACTAAAAAAAAAACAGAAATAAGATGCGTAAAACAATTATTGCTGACTTACTTTCGCATTTCCCTGATGAAGAAACTTTGATGACAGCTTTTCTACGACAAGCCTCTAGCCGTAGGCTGCACTCATTTAAATAAGTATGTCCATCAGATCCACAGACTGGACGATATGTTCTGGGACAAGCCCTTGGGCATAAACGAACACACTTTGGTCGTCTTCTGATCATCCTGCAAGCTTCTCTTCTGGGACAGACCTTACCAATACACCTACGGTGAACAACTATAAGAGAAAAATTATGATCCCTTGCTTAATGTAAGTAAGAAGGGGGGGAAATATCCGTTGTAAAATCTCTCCCCTTGAAAATTGGGTCCCATCCTTGAGATCTGCTGCGGCTCTTAGCACAGGAAGTCCACTTTAGATAAAAATGAAAATGGAAAATAAAATTCAAAAACATCGTATTTTATTTATTTTCTGCATTTAAAGTCCAAGAAGGTGTACTAAGCAACAAGATACACTTGGTGTACTGTTTCTTCTTTAAAGTGCCCCTGACGTTTGTACGACTATATTTTTTTCTTCAAACATCGCCTTCTGTAAAATGGAGATTACTTTCTAGAAATACACCCAGATAACGTCACATGATTTACATAATCGGATCTTCAAACCTTTATAACTCAAAAATAGCTCATCTATCACTAGCAAAATTAAACTGTCCTTGTTGTGAAACTAGTTATGTTAATTAGTTCAAGTATTAATCACGTGATCAGTTCTAAGTCAATCGTCGTGTTAGTCGTGAGAGAAAGAGAGTAGAGTCGGGTCGGAGAGATAACGGAGAGAAGTCAATATGCAATCGAAAAAACAAGAATACATTCACTAAGCACATTCGAGGAATACATTCAAGGAGTACATTCAAGTAGTACCCCCTCCCCTTCCCCTCATAATTAGCCCGGGGTCAAGATACCTAGTGGGGGCGGTATTTTAGGGGAAGGGGGTTGGGGAGAAGCCAGTCGATCCAGAATCCAGCAGAATCCACCATCGTTTCAGATCTGCCTGAAATAAAGTGAAAGAAATTTCTCCTCTCTGTAGTGTCGAAGCTCTATTTCTCATGCAGCCTACCTCAAATCGTAAATTTGTTGTTCACTATGCCAATACAATACCTCTGCATCTCCCGTTATAAGACTTAACAACATCCCTGTTGTATCGACATGCTAATCGCTCCAGCACACACTGACTGCTATACGTTCTTCCATTAGTTGCACAGACTGGTCGGTAGATACGAGGACAGAACCGCCGACACCGTCGTCTACGGAGACACCTAGCACGACCAGCGACCACTCTACAAATTAAGGTACCTGGACACGATAATGTTGCACAACCTATCGATCCTAGTATACAAATGATAAGTAAGGGATCGGTTATTATTTATGGCCTGAGGGTGGGGGCAGAGAATTTAGGAGAGGATCTCAAGGTTTTTCACATAACGTGAGAGAACAGGAAAACAATGACGAACAATAAGGCGGGATCGCATAAAGTGGAGAGTAACTTCGATCGATAATGAGGGGTACATGAGGCAGCGAGGTAGAGCCATTCCCTCTCACCTGGACTCGGCATTTCATGTGCCGAGTAGAGTTCTTATTGGGGTCTCTTCCTTGATTCGAGGGTTTTTCTCCGGGTTCTCCGGTTTTCCTCCCTCCGCAAAAATCAACACGCTAAATTCCAATTCGATCTGTGGGCCTTGCCCAGACTTAGATCAGTTCAGAGGTTGTTTCATTGTTCACTATATTCCAATTCAATCTGTGAGTTAGATATAGCCGTGCCCTGACTTAGATCAGTTCAGAGGTTTTTTTTCAGGGTTCGATAAAGTTCGGGGGCTTTTTCATGGTATCTCGTAAAGAGTGCGTGATATGTCATAGCTTATCATTGTTTTGCACTATTATTTAATAGTCGAGTCCATGATATACATATATATTACAATAAAGTTATGGTTCGCGGCGGGTATAGATTTTTGGACCCGACTCAGGATTATTTTAGCCTATAAATACCCTATAAAGTTATCATAATATATTAACCCTCATATCACCTGATATTCTGCATGGTCCTCTTTTCGTAACAGTTATAGTAGCATTAATAGCGCAAGAGTGTTTTTGCATTTTGCACTCGTTGGTATAGGTCTTCCCATTTGAGCCGCATACTTTCTTATATGATCGAGGACATATGTACGAACAAACACAAGACGCCGTTCCATTGATCGCTTTGCATCTGGAGTTCGGGGGTGTTGTGCATTCATAGTTGGTGCATGGATCTGCGTGATAGAAAATAATAGTGTAGATACTAATAGTTTTATTGTAGTTTACCGTAACTGTAATCACGCGTTTTGCTTGGAAAATTCAAAAGCAAACAATGTATGGGAAGCCATTTTAGTGTTACTGGATACCGTACCGTGTACGTGCTGTAAAACAGCACCGTACGTTTCCCACTCATACGAGAACCATTCTTATAGGAGGCCATTTTAGTGTTACTGTATAAGTAACGTGTACGTGCTGTAAGTCAGTACCGTACGTTTCCCACTCATACGATAACCATTCTTATGGGAAGTCATTTCAGTGTCACTGAATACCTTACCGTGTACGTGCTGTCAGTACCGTACGTTTTCCACAGCAGGTTACAGAACGGCTGCACCTTCGCTGTATCGTTAGTACTCCACTCTTAGGCATCCTATAAAACGTTATGCAATTCTTGCGGCCTTGGTTACATAGTTTCTTAACGTTTTTCCTATACTTACCACAAGGGCCTAAATGCACCATTAGTATCGTAGTTTTCTTTCTACAGGCAGTCAAGCTAAGCATGCAGCCATTGCGATAAGTCCTGCCATCAGATCCACATACTGGATCTTCTTGCTTTGAACACGTGTCAGTACATTTGGTCGCAACTAAATATGGAAACATAAGAAAAAGGGGTCATTTGACCTATAACTTTATAACGGCGCCTGAGATGCCGAGGAATTTAGGTGAAATTAAATGCGTACCTAAACATTTTGGCTGAGAACAATAATAGAAAAATTTTTTGCAGCCTTTTGATGATATGCTGTATAACTCTAAACTTAACTTTAAGACGTTAGATAAGTATAATAGATAGAAATTAAAGCCACAAAAAAGTGATCCTGACAATAATTTTTTCCAAAAACTTAGGCTCATAAATCAAGTGTACTAATCAGTTTGAGAGATGTTGAGAAATTAACAAACTTTGATTATTCTAGTTTCTCGATATTTGAACTCGTGGGGTTCTATGCTGACTTTTGCGTGATAAGTACCCATTTTTTCTGGAAGATAGCATGCCTGTTAGTGTGGGCCTGTGCCGACCCTCTCTGATCAATGAGATCAGGTTTCATTATTAATGGCGAGAAAGAACAATTTCTATAACTTTGAAATGAAACACTGTTAGGATTTTGGTATGGTACATATGTTTTTTTCTGGCACCTCAAACACGGAGGAAAGTTGGATTTCTTTTTATACTATAGTCTTTCCATGTCCCCAGTGGAGCTTGGAAGAATTTCATTTGAAGACGTGTTCCAAATTTCGTCACAAAAACAAGCTCTACCAATGAAAATTCTTTCTGGAATACTTTACTAATGAATACCAGATCACTATCACTTAACGGAACGTTTATGTATTTCTAACCTGTTTGTTGCGTAAAGAAGAAGGCTCCTGCTACACAGAGTAGGACGGTTATCGTCATCTTTCTTGAGTGCAGTTTGCTTCAAATGCGAACCAAGTCTCCCTGTGTTGCTGCTTTATATCAAGACGAATCAAGATTAACCAGCTCCCATTCATGACGTCGAACCATGTTTGATAGCAGCCTTCACCGCTTTTTCTGTAAAGGTCACGTAGCCTGATTTTTATGTTTGACCGAAGCTTTAATAAAAAAAAAAGTAACATAATTAGATAATAAAAATAATTATAAAATAACTACAATATAACGCGCGCTCTCGATTGGCTAATGATCGTGTGATCTAAAAGCATGGAAACATAGTTTCCGTAGAAGCATATTATTTTATTTTATAAAAGATTTATCAAACGCTTTTTTCGTGTTCTATGCTGTTTTATCAACACTTGGGATATTGGAAAAACACTCGAAAAGCTTTAGAATCACTCACCTACGACTCGGGACCCTAAAACGTTTCTCGTGTTTTCACAACATCCCGCGTGTTGAACAGCGTAGAACATGAAGAAGAGTTTTATTACCGAAGTGCCCTATTTCATCATAACGTCACATCAAAATAATCTGTTGTTTAAACATGGAAAAGCGTTTTATATACAAAGATAACTATGGAAATCAACTAGCTTTTACAATGCTTTTTAACTTTTTTTTTTTTTTTTTTTTTTTACCGTTATTTTCTTTTTCTCGGCATATTTCATAACATACGGCTACGTGTGACGTGTGTTGAGTAGACTGCCCGCCTCTAACGGTGCCTGTAACACTTCCAACAATATTCTCAGTATTGATTCTACTGGGGTCGGCTGTTGAATGACCCAAAAAAATTCCATAATTTGAATGCTGCATCTTTTATGCCGTGTGCGGACTGTGACCTCAGAGGAGTCATCATTTAATATACATAGCATAACTGGTATAGAGAAATTGAATTTGAAATACATAATTGTTTTTATTGTAGAAATTATTGCAAAACTCTAACTCCTCCGACGTCACAGTCAATAGCACATAGCCTGGAAAACCCATTATAACCTCAAGGCACAGCACTCAAGCTATGAAATTGTTTTGGTCATTCAACACCCCATTATTATCAATACTAAGGATATTGCCGGAGGGGTTATATATTAGTATCAATTTATGTCAGATATTATGGTGGGACGACAGTATTTCTGCGGTAGGAAAGATGAGGACCTCCTAAAAACATGCACATCAAATGGAAAATTAAATAGTCTTCACTTCTCTTAGTGACCACAATACATGTATCAAGAGTTAAGTTTGTTCCACGCTACTGCTCTAAGCGCATGTTCAAGGGGCGAAAAATTGAGACTGTGAGTTCTAAAAATTGCTGTGAGATTTTCATCAAATATCCAAGTTCACATACCATCAAGCTAAATCCAAATCAAATATACCGGAATACAGCATATTTTACGACACTTGATCCCACTTTTTCATCACGTGAGCATGCCTAGTTTGAAACTCTTGATGCGTCTATAGCAGGAGATGACCAACATATAAAACGCGTTGTAACAGGAAATATCATTTTGATTGATTCCCCTGAAAGAAAACTAATGGTGTAGAGCCATGGGTCAATCCTTCTCTATTTCTGACCACGTCTCATTGCCTATAGCATGCTTTTTTCCTTCTTTTTCTTTTTTTCTTTAACGGAATGTTTCAGATGATTTTCACGTCGCGTAAGAGGAAGTGTTGCATGGTGTGTTTTTAGAGAGCGTCGCACCAAGTAACAAAAACTGTTCAAGCATGAATTAATATCCAAGAGAACATAGGAAAAAAGAAAAATATATAAGATCTACAACGTTTTAATGCACTTTTTTAATCGACTTTTGCTTACGGTTAACATTAAATTACGGGGTTTTTTTTTCTTTTTACCAGATTAGGAACAAAGTTTTAGTTTATATAATGATTTTGAAAGTCGTTTTTTCCTTGAATATAGCATAGATGCATTGGGTTGAAAGAGGTTCACTGACACTGTCCTTGGTGCACTATTTCAATCTTAGTATCGCTTCTGCAGCTAGCTCCACGAAGCATGCAGGCATTACCATAGGTAACTCCATCCGAACCACACACCGGCGCATACCTCAGGTTGCATATCAGAGGGCAGTTGTTAGCTGAAACAGCAAGAATACCTGATTGTTAATAGAGCCGGAAAACGAGAGACAGAAAAAAGAAAAGCGGGAAAGATGAGGAGGAGGACGAGGAAGAGAAAAAGGAGTAGAAAGAGGATGAGAATAAGAAGATAAAAGAGAAGAAGAAAGAAGTTGAGGAGGAGGAAGCGTAGAATGGGGAGGAAGAAGAGGAAGAGGAAACGGATCAGTACGAGGGGGAAAAAAAGCAAAAATGAAAAATTGCACTAAAAACAAACAAAAAACATACACAAACAGAAGTAACGATAAAAAGGAAATATAAGAAAAGGGAAAGGCAAAAAAAAAAAAAAAAAAAAAAAAAAAAAAATTTAAATTTTTTTAACTGAACATTTTTTTCTTAGTTTACGATATTTGCTGAATAGATTCTCTGCCTACCTTCAGTTTGCTGTGAAGCAAAAAGAGCCAAAAGAAGACACACGACAGCGATGGTTTTCATTGTTGTTAACAAAGTTGATCTCTCGCAGAAATACTTTAAAACACAGAACCTGCTGCCTGCTTTTATTTCCTCCAAACACCAGGCATTCGGAATATATTCTTGCGATAAGGTTTAGAGCCAGTCAGTCAGTCAACTCTTGAAATTAACAGTTGATAACGTGCGCGCATAGCTAAGTCAATATTTGATTGTGTCTTTTCATTCATTAGGGATAATAGTTTTAATAATTTCGTTTGGATATAAGACAAATCATTACACTTTTCTTCTTCTTCTTCTTCTTCTTCTTCTTTAGTGTTAAAATATTTGTCGATTCTATCAAAACGTGGTCTTGTTTTTAATTTCAGATCGAAGCGATTTGTAATAAAATTACATTTTTAAAATGAATTACAAAGCCTGTACTCCCACATTACTGGTTTCATTTGACATGATAGCGGCCGTGCCGGCCATGTTGGTTTATTTATCCGTCTTCTTCTTGAGGAAGACTACATAGTTCTTGATTTGAATAGCCTCGAATCAAAATAGTACTTTCAAAAGAGTATATTCTTTCAAAAAGTCTGATATCACTCCGGACAATTTGTATATTACTTGGGAACACTGTGGTGGCGTGTGGCGGGAAAATTGGCACGCGTTCGCGTGCATATTCTTTTAATGAAAAGCAAATAGTCCATAAAGAAACTATGGTGATTTAAAAACGTTTAAGAGAACGTTGGTTTTGTTTCTTGAAGTGGAATAGAAACCCTATTTTAAAATATTTTCCCCAAGTTCTGTAGTGTCATTCGCAACATTCGGTCAAGCCCTCCCCCCCAATATTTTTGGCTGGATCCGCCCCTGATGTATTCATAAAATCTGGTGGTCCTTTGTGTCCTTCCATCTAAATTGTATTACGTATTTATTGTACTTTTATGAATATATTTCATCATCTGAGTGCTCTATAGTTTTTCCCTTCTCCATCAACCAACATGGCGGCCGTGTCTCTTGTTATTTTATTCTGTAGGAAATGATTGTAAACCACCTATAATATTGACATAACGAAAATTCGAATTTTTTTCAATGACAGTGATAATTTACAATTTTTCGAAAAAGCTTAACATTTCAATTTGTTTAGGGTTAAGGAGTAGACATGACTTCGCATTTCCCTGGTAATTTTATCAAGCAAGTTAACAATGTACGTCGTTTATGATGCCTTTAGTGAGATTATCGTCTGTGTAACTCGACCCCTAGCTGCTACTGTTGGTTTTGTAGTCTCCAAATCTTCTAACTTATTTCACAGTGACAAACAAATTAACGAGTTTTCGTCTCTGACTGGACTAGAGTTTTGATCACGTTATGCCCGTCAGCCTGATCTCTGACTTTATGAGCCTTGAGATCACGTGACTGCAAAAGATGGTCCCAGATATGTGGAAGATTAACCCTGCTCCCATCTCTCTTTCCTTTCTATTTGTTTTTTAATAAGAGCGATCTTTTGGGTTCAAGTATCAAGTATCGTCGACGGATATGGTTAGATAAGTCTTTAGCTTCCCTCATCAAGCACTGACCTTCAATATCCTGCTAAACAAGTCTAAAACAGTCCGAACTAGTTTGACATGATTCATAGACTTGTATTTTTACATTGACAACTAACTCCCACATAATTAATTGAAAGAGGAGTAAACAGGCCAGTCCAGTAGTCGAGGAAGTTGAGCCACAGGAAGCCCACTTTAGATAGAAGTAGAAAAGAATAATTAAACTATAAAAATAATAATAAATAAATAAATAAACGTACGTTATTCAATTATTTTCTGCACGCTGAGGCCGAGATAGATAGATTAAGTGTGATAGATTAAATAGATAACAAAGAACCATCAGTGACTGAAAATGTAGAAGGGTTTGGAAATCTCTAGAGTAAGACATAAAACAACATCGATAGAATTTATTTGAAGCATTCAAATAAACACTATCGGGAGTAGCTCAACACATGAACACTTCGCATATGTTTTAGAAATAAGATCAATTATTACGAAATTCCTTTTAAAAAAATCAATCAAATAACATAGAAAGGATTAAAAACACCTCTTTAAAAGAAATTGAAGGTCATCCTCAAAGTGAACAAACTACGCTCTCTTTGAGGAAATCACGCTTTACAAATATCTTAGAAATAGTTCTTTATTACGGGATTTACATTGTAATCGCCGAAATAACAAAGAACGAGATAAGCTGCTTGTTCGAAGGAAACAGTTCGCGATAGACCTAGCTTTACGACGAGAGCATGAAAATGAGACCTAAGGGCCTATATTTTTATGTAAAGTAAATTAAAAGACTGCGATTATGACAGGCAGTAAAGTCCAAGTTTCTCTACGAGATATCCCTGGATCAAAACTTTCAGAGTTTCAGCAAACAGTCCACGGAAACCTTGAAGGTACTGCAGCGGGCTTAGAATGATGTATCAAGCCAGTAAAGCTGTGTTTATATCTTAATCTGAAAAAAAGTGCGTGGAAAGTCAAGTAATATTCCTATCACAGTACAGCTGTACGGAATTTGTGATGAAAAGACATTGCTAATCAACTTCGCCTCTATTTTTGATTCTGTCGGCCCTTAGGCCTCGTTTTCCTGCTTACGTCGTAAAGGTCTATTGATGAAGTGATAGTCGAATGTTCGATCGAAATTAAGGACCTCAGCAAAAATCATCCTCGATTCTTTTAATTTAAGGTCAAGCTCGCTATAATTGAATATTATTACAGGAACCCATGACTAATATCAATATACATTGTATTTGCACTGGACAGGAGGTCCCAGGAACAGGCAATCGAGAACTTTTGACACATCAAGTATTTCTATGTCGGATAGATTGATTCTCTACTCCGCATACTCCATAACGCCTTCTGTTTTTTGGGGGTAGTTATTGTAATTCAAATCAAACAAATTGTCATTCAAATCAAACAAATTGTCATTCAGATCAAACAAATTTGAATTACAATAACTACCCCCCCCCCCCCCCCCCCCCCCCAACCAACCAAAAAAAAAAACAAAAAAAAAAAAAAAAAA
>WUAP02151698.1:0-10845 GCA_015163945.2 Stichodactyla helianthus
AGGCATGGCGGCCATGTTGGTGGTACAGACAAAAGGACCTAATGAGAAATCTTTTGTTAAATGGCACCAACATGGCCGCGATGACGTAACGTGAAAACGAAGAATAATACCAGCTTTTTTTTATCATGGCATTTTGCATAATGTTTTTGCAGTAACCTTGACGACTGGTTGCTATGGTAACTAATATTTGTATATTTCTGTCTCTATCAGAGGAGGACTGTGGATGTGATCCACGTGGGACAGTAAACAACACATGTGACCCTTTCACACGACAATGTTTCTGCAAGGTCAGTCATTCTACAATTTCACACTCCACAGGAAGCCCGGACAGGCCTAACAAAAGCCTCCTTCAGAAATCTTCTTGTCAAATAAGCTTCTGTTTGGGATAAAATCTAATGTAGTGCATTGATATGGGGTTTGTTTATTTTATCGCAGCTGAATCGCGTGGATTATTATCGAATAAATATCTCAAGGAGTTGACCTTTTCTGGTTATCGTAACTGAGTACCGCTAAAACTATCGAGAACCACGCAATCGGATTGGTCTTTCTGTAATGCTGGACTTGCTTTAATAAAAGTCCTGGAACTTCATCTTTTACTTGCAACGTCGTTACACACAAATTTCAACAAGTAAACGCTTTAACAGGGCCTTTTCTAGTTTTTAAATACCAAAAAATTCTATTCGAGTTGCACTTTGCGTTGGTCATTCAGTCTAGCCGATAAAAATCGCCAAAAACGGCTTTTCCAGATAGTGTAGAAGTTGTCAATTTTCTCACGGTACAGACTGGATTTGACGACATCCTCCAGCTAATTGTCAGAGATCCCATTTCATCCAATGAAAATGCTTTGACAGGCAACCGCATGAATTCGAACGTGAGTTTTCAAAAGTTTAAGTTTCATACGAAAAGTGTCATGATGTAAATGATAATTGATGTTTAAAATGACAAGAGCTGATGTACAATGACCACCGAATGGCATTGAACAAAATCCCGTGCCCAAAACACGGCGGAAATCGAATGATTGTTAAACTGGATGGACACAGGGACCATGCAGGAATTTGCAATTTTGGGGTCAAGAGGATAAACTCCAGATTCAGATTTAGTGCAATCGGTCTAGACTTACGAAATATGGGGAAATGAATGACTTTAGTTTGCATTATTCGGAGCCATGGGTCTTATTAAGCACGTTCCGTCGATGGATTCAACGATTTGATCTGATGTATTACTATTTCTAGTCTTTCTCTTTTCTTAATTTACTTCTTCCTTTCTTTTGTTCGTTCGTTCATCGTTCTTCTTTCTTCTTTTACTTCCCTTCTTCCTTTTTTCTTTCCTTTTTTCTTTCTTTCATCCGTTCGTTCGTTCGTTCGTCCGTTTTTTCTTTATTTCTCTCTCTCTTCCTTTTATTCCTTTCTTTTTACTATCTTCATTTTTACTTCTCTTTGTTCTTCGTTTTCACTGTTACCTAAGCAAATCTCTTTATTGGAATATCATAACTTGCTATCATGAAGTCAAGAAGAGCCTTTTGAACAATATGCTAGATAACCTTTGACCGATACTTCTATTTCTCTGTTAATTTTACCGTTCTCACAAGACTATATTTTGAAATTCCCCACAAGTCTTTGATCAGTGTAATATAAAATTGACTATATTAGCGAGCCTTGACATGGCCTGATCTTCTGTGAAGAGAGATATCATTGTCTCCAGGAATGATAGTTTAGATTCCTTTAAACTTGATTTAACAGTAAGCTGTCCTTCCAACCAAGTACCTGACCATTTTATCAGATCTACTAACACATGGCGAGAGGGTTTTCTCAAGATAACACTTAGCAGGCTTGTTTATGGATCGTGAGCCCAATGTTGGGAGAATTTGATCACAATCAAAAATATTTAACAGCGTAGAGTCTAAATTCTTCTAAGACGCATCCCGCGGTGTTCTTTAATCTTAATGAAATGCTAGATAAAAGTTAAGAAGGAAAAATCTCGCTGTATTTGTATATGGCTGTGGAACAACATGCTGAAATTGGTATTTATTTACACGCTAATATTAATACGCTTACTTGGGAAACTCGTCCACTCTGAGGTAAATATTTTATAATCTTTTTACATTACCTGCTCTAAGTGCTGTGAGTTTATCTGGACGCTTAAGCGGTAGATTATATAAAAACTTCTTCGGAGGATTGCATACAGCTGCACGAGTCGACAAAGGTTTAAGAAGTACTGGTCAGAAACTATAGTTTTTATAACTTTGCTCGCTTTGCTTGCTATTTTTATGAATACTTCACACTGTAAGTATTTTCGTTCGAGGCTCCGTAGCCATAACATTGATTGGAAATTAGTCCTGTTAATAATGTGAATATCGGTACTTTTACGAATAACTTGAACAAATTATCCCAAAACTTGTTCTAAATGTTGTTTTTAAAATCGTTTATTGCTATTCTTAGGAATTTTTAAGGCAACATTATGATATTTGGGAATATTTGGGTAATGTTCGAAGGGTTTTTGGCCACAGAAGAGCTCTCTGTAATTTTTGTAAAAGTTTTGTGCTCTATTGTGAAGAAGCTAAAAGAACCGTGGCGTTTCAAACAATTCTGACCTCTTGACCTTCGCGCTTTTTATCAAAAACCCTAGAAGCACTGAACTTCAATCAAACTAATGGGACAATGTTATTATTGGTTTTCAACCTTTACTTGGTCCAAGCGCCGAGGATTCCAAAGTTTGTTTATTCTGGAAAAATAGTACGACCGACATATGTTCGATGCTGAAATCCTGCTAAAACAGCTAGTTTTTATCGATTTATGTTAAAAATCTTCGGCATGATAGACCTATATTATAGAAGTAGGCCTGTAAATTTTAAAGTTTAAAACACACAGACAACAAGAAACAATGCAAAGATAAACGAAATCAAAACAAACAAATTAAACTACACTCGAAGGCGTAAAATCTTTTCTTTTGAGCTCAATATGAGATGATTTTAAGCATCTATGTTTTAAGACAACAAAAATGTACTATTGTGGGTTTTCATTTCCTGTGTGGTCTCAGATAAGAGTTATCTAATTTATTCATTTCAAGTCGGTGTGAATCTTCACAGCTTAAGAAGAATCTAAAGAATGCAAGAAAGTGCTTTTAAATTGCTTCTTTATGTTATGTATGTACTTGATAAAATGTAGGCATTATATAACAAGTGTTAACTATGTAGGCTCTAACTCTCTTCGAAAATTCATCCTCATTAACTATTTGTCTTTCAAATATCATTTCATAATTGATCACATTATCGACTTTAATCTTTGTTCACAAATTTTCAATGATTTTGAAAACTATATATTTGTTACGAAACTACATCTCTATTTTATTATCTATTCCTTCTTATAATAAATGATTACAATTCATGAAAATCTCAAGTGGAAAGAAACTTATCCTAAATAGAAAAAACAGCTCCGTGACACTATTTTTGGAGCACTGAGTACTTAACATGTTTATAGCTAGTAAACTAATATAGCATCTTCCTGGTGATAGCCAGATTTCGTTTGTTTTTGGACATTTCTTTATCTTTTCGGTGAAATACTTGATTTTGATGGAGAACTGACGTGTTTCGTGGTCCTAGCTATCTCCAAGATTAAGATAATCGTAACTTTGTTACACAATAGTGCATGGAATCCATGTTAAATTTTGACAGAATGATTATAACATGTGATTGCAACTTTAAGATATTTCCACGCAAGTAAATTCCTAAATAGCCCACTTTCGATATTTGGTTGGGTGATTACACACAGTGAGAACCGAATCGAGGCTCCGGGGAATAATAATGAAATAATCGTAAGATCGAGTAAGCCATTTCCGAGTTCTCGAAAATGATGCGTGGAGCGAGGTTTCGTGCGAAATCACACTTTGTGGCGTGAAACGACTGACTTGTTCTGTAGTCACTCTTATCTCAATGACTTGTGCGCGGTTCACGCTCATTTTTCCCCCTTACAAATGACAAGGAAGCCAACAAATAGAGCTTATGACGTACTTTCCGTTTTCAATTAAAAAGAAATACTCCGAAGATATCGTCATCGATATATCCGGAAGTTGGCCACCAGATGCAGTCACAATGGGAGGGGAAGCGGGAATGTTAAGGGGGGAAAAATCAAAGGTCTCAATGAGACGACTCACGGATACAACACACAAGCCAAAAAACAAAACTTTTAAGCCTAGACTACGAACAAAACACATCAGCAGTTCTTTTTATTTTCGAGCAAATGATACATGAACACAAGCAAACAATAATAAAAACAATTTTGAACAAGCAATCCAAGTTAAGATTATGTAAACGGCAAAACGACAGGAGAACGAGTTCCCCGTAAAATGGTAAACAATACGGATCAAGACACTTAATAAAACGGACTTGTGCCTGATCATAAACAACACCACTAATACGGCTTACAATACCATGTACTAATGGACAAACAAGAAGAATATCGTAAAATATGACACTAATCAAATCGATTCATACAGTATCACTCACCTAACATCGAACTCTGCACGAGGTCCACTTGCGACATAACCGGTTAGAACTGGCTTTCATTGTTGCACGAGGACTAGCTAGCTAACCGGCAACAAATGCATGAGAAAGGCCCAGCTATAACTCACAGCTACTCCTCCGGGGTATCCGTGAGTCATTTCTTATCCAAAGCACTTGGTGTATCTCTTATATTTCATGTTCATGAGTATTATTATAGTTGTTTTTTTAGTAGCCGTCATGTTGCAAGGACTTAATGAATTCTGTTGTTATACTTTATTATCCAACATGGCTACCATGTTCTTTTTTGTTATCAAAAGGCTGGTTATGATTGCTTACGATCGGCGGATCGTCCAAAATTTGATCAGCGATAGTCAGCGATCATATGTTAACACTTCTCAGCGATCCAGCCGTCTACAGCGATTATATCTGTTAGCGCTGCTCAGCGATCGTCAGCGATTATATGTTAACGATGGTAACGTTGCTCAGCGATCGTCAGCGATTATTTGCAAAAGATGGTAGCACTCCGCAACGATCGTTAGAGATCATATAAGAACCAACCTCAAGTCACCTGGGAATGATTATGACTGAACCACCTATAAATTTGTTTTGTTTTACAGGCTAATGTGGAAGGTAAACGATGTAACAAGTGTAGAGTCAGCTATTTTAACCTGGACTCCAGTAATCCTGATGGATGTATGCCGTGTTTTTGTTTTGGTGTGTCGTCAGAATGTAAATGTGCTAGAGGATTCCGCGATAAGGTACGGTAACCCTTAGTCTTCTTCGCAGCCGTTATTAGTGGGATGGGAAATTTGACCACTCCTGCGAAGGAGACGACGGTAACCCCCTCCATCCATCCATCTATCCCATCCCGTCTCATCCCATCTCATCCCATCTCATCCCAATTATTCCATCCATTCCATTCCATCCATTCCATTCCATCCATCCCAACCCATGCCATCCCATCCATCCCAAAATTTTCTCAGGGTTTTTCCCCAGTCATCTCGGATTTCCTTCGATATCCATGCAACGGTAGTGCTCTCTCTTCCCACAGGTTACACTATCTCACGGATATGAACCGATCTCACAAGAGAACGCAATTCGCTTAGGTGATCGGTTGGGTATTACTGTTGTCAATACTGGCATATTACTGGTTGGTGTCCCCCCACATTTTGTTTATAACCGGTTTGACCGGTTGCCAAGGAAAACGTATTACTGGTATTTACCGAAACAGTTCTTGGGAGATAAAGTAAGTACAGGAATTGTTGTACAGAATTCGCATTGTTGCAGGAGAATGATAAATTATGTGTAGCATTTTAGCTTCTTCGTCAGATTTTCAGAGAAAATGGATCCGGTAATACGTCACAACTTTAAAAGCTTATAGAGGTTCTATAAGGGTGAAGTATTTCCGGGTCTAATTGCTAACAAACTCTAAAATAAAAGGAAAAGGAACGTATGCACAATCCCTACTCTACTTGCAGCAAACAGAACTCTCCACAAAAATTCATGCTATGAAGAAAAATCTTCACAGAACTGCTTTTAATTTTGGAATTCAAGAGCTTTTACATTTGTTGCTCGCGCATTGCTCATATATCATTCACGAAACAAAGAGCATGGTTCTTGATACTCCTTAAACTCCTTGAAAACTCCTTTAAATTAATTCACATTTTCAAGGATACGCATTTTCAAGGACACTTGAAAAACTCTTGAATTTTAAAATTTTAGCTAAACTCCTTGAAAACTCCTTGAATTACAGCGTTGATCTTTACTTGCAAGGTTTTGAAATAGATCCAGTCATCTAAAAAAAATTATTATTATGTTTTCTACCTGCAAAATACACAAGGCGTTACTTTCCTTTAATAAAGTGCCCTTCTTAAAAGTATAACTAAGTTTAGGTGACCAACTAAAAACCACCGTGTAATTCCATAGCTCAGTGAGCTTGAACATACTCCTGGAAAATCGTTTTTGGGTCCTTGAATACTCCTTGAATACTCCTTGGATTTTAAGTGGATACCTCAGCGCATGAACCCTGAAATAGCTATCATAAATACTGCCATACGATCTTAATGGACGTTTTTCTTAAAACTACTTACACAACTTAACTTAACGGGTCACGAAACCTTCGGAAAAGAACAAATTCTAAGATATTGAGCCACGAATGTTTTACTGAAAACGATGATTTAATAATGATTTTTGTAAATTTTTACTTCGAGAACTGTATCCTAATAGATCCTAATAGACTTCTCGAATTCGCTTCATTGACCACGAAACAATGGTTTCAATTCGAGGCTGAACTTAATGTTTTCATCTATTTACTGTAACGTACAACCTCGATTTGGAACCATTGTTTCGTGGTCACTGAAGCAAATTCAGGAAAGGTCTATTCTCACCCCAAAACTCCTGTTCTGGTATCGTGGCCCGTCGAATTTCTGGGATTTGGGCGAGTGCGCAACCTTGAGAAAATTCGTTCCTAGGATTATAAAGCATTTCTTGATATACTTTAAGGATTTTTTTAAACGTAGATTAGCGCATATGGCGGGACACTGAGCTACACGATATCACATGACATGTTACCAGGAGGTCAGCTGATCAGAGAGTCAGACGTCGAGATTAGGGTAAGAAGCAAAAAAAAAAACTGATACTATTAATAGCTTGACTAAGTTGTTTTTAGCAAGGGCATGGCCTGCACGAACTACGGGTGTTATAACAAGCATTGTCACCCTTTGCTCTCCCAAGGAAAGAGAACTAGAGGTAATAAGAACCAGCCCTCAAGGACGCTCGCGGGCAATGTATGTTGTATTGTCAACAGCCCACTTCCGAGTTCTCGAAAATGATGCATGAACGCGAGGCTTCGTAAGACAGTTCTTTGACTTTTTCTTTTTCTTAAAAGTTTTTTTTTAACAAGTGAACTGCGAACACGTCATAGAGAAAAGATTGACAACAGAACAAGTCAGTCGTTTCCTTCCATGTGTGATTTCGCACGAAGCCTCGCTTCCTTGCATCATTTTCGAGAACCCAGAAATAGCCTAAGCAGATACTTGGCACGAAGTTACTGCAACATGTTAGAATTCTAAAAATATAATAAAAACGGCAATTGGAAGAAAATAGTGCGGATTTTATCATAGCCTTTCCATTCTTGAAATTTTATGAAAATAACTTACTTTTAAGAAGCAAATGGGGTCACCGTTTTCGTTCTGCGCAAAAAGGATGTGCAGAAACAATGTTCACTAACGTCCTTAATACTAGATTTTGTTATCGCGTTTCAGGGTTATGGTTTAGTTCTTGTACATAAGATGCGTTTTCCACCAACAGGAGGAGAAGAAATTACACACAGCGTGCGCATGGTTGAGGTAAAAGCATTTTAATACTATACTTATCACTGATTTTATTCCACTGAGTAACTCATGAGTTTAAGTGCTGCATTTTTAAGTTATAAAGGTTTTTCCATGCCACATGCTAATGATGTGACGTCAGAGGAGTAATTTATGTTTATTTGTTTGTAATTCTCTTTTCCCGAATCGAACGGGAGACTAGGTTCAAGTTGAGTTCGCAAAGTATCTATGCAAAAGTTGTTAATTCAGGGTAACCCTGACTCTAATTTCCTTTTTATTCTATACAGTCTTCGTTCACATTTCCTCACGGTCCTGCTGCGTCCCGCGAAGACTTGATCATTGCTTTATCTGCTATAAAGAGTATTCTAATTAGAGCAACGTACAGCAGTACCACATACCAAGCAAGGTGAGTGTTCTCGAAAATTCGGGTTTTGAAAGCGTGGCATTTTTGACAGGCTGATTCTTTTGCGGCGCGCTCCAGATCATGGAAATATGCTGGGATTTCGACTTCCAACACATTTCCATACCATGAAAGTTATTTTATTTTTTATTTTATTTTATTTTATTATACCATGAAAGTTGAGAAATCCTAGAAATATGTTGGTAGTCATTACTTTCATACCATGAAAATTCTCGAAAACGCTCGTGCCATCTTTCACGCGTCACCTCCAGGGTATGGAATTTTGAAAATCGCAATTCCAACATATTTCCGTACCTTGGAAGTTGACAAATGATGGAAATATCTTGGAAATATCTTGGAAGTCACTTTCACGATATGGAAATGTGTGGGAAGTGAGAATTTCCAGCATATTTCCATATCATGGTAGTGTCCAAAAAGTTGGAAGTTGGGATTTCCAACTTATTTCCAGCATATTTCCAATCTATTTCCATAATCAGAAATCGATAGATTTTTCCAGTGGAAGCCAATTCACCTCCAGTACATCGTTACATTTTCGTGCCCTTTCCCCCCCCCCCCCCCAGTTTTTCCTGAAATAAAAAGAACTTTCTAAAGCTATTCATTCTATAGACCTTTACGACATAAACATGAAAACGAGGCCTAAGGGCCTAGATTTCATGTAAAATAAATTAAAAGACTGCGATAATGACAGACAATGAAGTCAAAGTTTCTCTTCATTAAGATATCTCTGGGTCAAAACTTTCAGATTTTCAGCGAACAGTCCATGGAAAGCTTGATGGTACT
The DNA here is from genome assembly GCA_015163945.2 of Stichodactyla helianthus. Classification (NCBI taxonomy): domain Eukaryota; kingdom Metazoa; phylum Cnidaria; class Anthozoa; order Actiniaria; family Stichodactylidae; genus Stichodactyla; species Stichodactyla helianthus. Next base: position 9,029 of record WUAP02151698.1, read on the forward strand.
GCAGCGGGCTTTAGAATGTCGTATTGAAGCCAGTAAAGCTGTGTTTACAATCTTAATCTCAAGAAAAAAAGTGCATGAAAGTCAAATAATATTCCCATCACAGTACAGCTGTACGGAATAGTTGTGAGATGAAAAGACATTGCTAGTCAACTTCGCTTCTATTTTTGATTCTGTCGGCCCTTAGGCCTCGTTTTCATGCTTAAGTCGTAAAGGTCTATCGCAGCTATTCTCTTGTTTGCACGTTACGTCATCGCAGTCATGTTGGTGGTTTTAGTAAAAGACTTCTAGTAGATCCATTTGTCTGCACAACCAACATCGCTGTCATGATCCTCTTGGAAATGGTTTCAAATCATCTGATATGGCTTTCGGCCACGATATCTTTTTCTTGCTTTTAACCTTATTTTCCTTTTTCCTTTTTCGTTTTTAGTCTTTTTGCTGTTACCATGGATATCACAGTTCCACATGACACGCTACTTGAACAAGTCAACACAGTGGAACAGTGCGCATGCCCTCTTGGTTATGCCGGATTGTCGTGTCAGGTAAAACTGAAGGCGTATTTGCAAACCTTGGCCTAACACTCATCTACACCCACTCTTGTCCCCAGGGTCCTTCTTTTCTGCCAACAAAGGAAGAGTCCTGGGCGAATCTATCTGGCACTGTATTGTGATTGGCTAATATAACAATTGACCGATCACAAGAGTGATTTTTCTTCAAAATGAAAATATGGGGTTATTAACATGGAACTTGCCGCAGTAATTTGAAGGAGAGAAACCTATAAATCAACAGTTTTGGAAAGTTTTACAATTACAATCATAGAATGAAATTCCAAAAATATATGGATGATCAGGTTGGTGCTTTGAATTCTTGCTTACAGAGGCTCTTTTTCTTTTCTTTTCTTTTCTTTCTTTTTTCTTTTTTTTTAGATACAAAAGTATGTATATGTTATTTACCGGCTGACAGGTCCGTATAATGAAAAAAAATGTGCCGAGGTCCGTTTTCAAGTGACCGTGGGCACAGTTTTTCACTATACGGACGGAGCGAGGTCGGTAAATAACGTGTTTATTCCCCCCCCCCCCCCTTTTTAGTTATTTATTATTTTTCCGTACTATCTTACCACGCTCAAGCCAGGATACCGTTGGACCGGGCATATCGTGAAAAATCGGACCGCTTGCGAGCCAATCATAGCGCGCTCTTTTCTAGGATACCTGACCGGAAAAAATAATAATAACTACGCTGAGAAAGATTATGTAGTGTTTAATAAACGAGCAGGAGTGTTTTATCAGACTTAAAACCACGAGGCGTAGCCGAGTGGTCATGTTTAGACCTGATAAAACACGATCTGCGAGTTTATTGAACGGCTTTAAACACGTCACACAAATAAGTTCAAGAATTTAACGATATTTTGATAAAAAGTGCAAAGGAAAAGCAAAATTATAGTTTGTTGATAACTTTTACATCACGGGCATGCGCACTGTACAAAAAACGGCTCCCACACGGAAAAGAATGTTTGGAAAACGTAAGAGTGATATCAGTTTCGTCCAACGAAAGGTGCCCCAGGGTGCTTGCTTAAAGGCTCTGGTTGGTATTGGATTTTCTTACTAAGCAATTCCAATTCCTTTAATTCCATCTTCAGCCACCCAGATTGCAAGGGGTTCTTGTTAGTTATAGAACGCATTAATGAAACACGAGTTCTTTATCCAACATTTCTTGTTAGTTAAAACACTCATGAATAATTAATGAACATTTGAGCCTATCAAAAGCCTCAAATCAGTCACATGCATGAGGCTTTAAACCCGGTAAAGTCTTCCTCATTAGTA
>WUAP02151709.1:0-10844 GCA_015163945.2 Stichodactyla helianthus
TCTTTTTGCATTTTGCTTTTAAATGTATGTAGATTTGAATAAAGGTTCGAAAAATTTGGGTTCAGTTGCACTTTAAGCTAAGAAAAGAGAGAAAAACAACGGATAAAGTGTGTTTTAAAGAGTTTCCACCCTGGCATTCCGCGCGCCATATATATATGTCACGCTCCTCGTCGGTAAGCGAATGATTAAGAATTTGATATTAAATATCTCTCCAAATCAAATGGTGACTCCCCCCCCCCCTTTTTTTTTTTTTATTACACATACTTAAAGAAATACTATAGATGAGCATTCTCTCAGGTCTTTTTAAAAAATTTCATTTATTTTTCACACCGAAATGTGACTTTATCTGCTCCATTTCGACCCGCGAAAGCGGCAAAACGCGCCATTTTCGTTCGCGACGTACTTTCTCTTTTCCTCAAAAAATATATTGGTTTTAATACCGCTTAGAAAAGAATCATTCTAAAAGCAGTTTATTAATTACAAGTCATTCTAATACCTCTTCCCACAATGATATGTAAGTTTTTTGTTTCGTCTCTTGATGACTTGTCACGCAACTCATGCTAGACGCAAAATCACCGACTTCAAAGTCATTTTACTCGAAGGATTGAATGGTGACCCCCAATTTTTTTGCGATTACTTGTGTGTCGCCTAATATTGTTTTATCAACTGTCAAAGTTTCAGAAAGTTTTCAATTACTTTGGATTTACCTGTTCATTTGAAAAATATAACAAAATCGCATTGCGCGATTTTGAGAAACAGGAATTTAGATATAATTGATAGAGCTGCGCTTTTTCTTGTTTTGTCTAAGAATTCACGCATCTTTACAAAAAAAAAAAAAACTAAAAAAACTCAAGATTCGTTCGATGAATTTTTTTCCAACTTCAGTATCAGCTTTTTCACATAGTTGGTTCTTAACCCTGAACATTTCACGACCACTGAAATGTTGTAAGGCATCGAAACTAATTTTGAAAAAAAGTAAACATTTAGACCTCTTACATTGGGTTCGCGTTGTTTTTGTCGTCGACCATCTCCATTGTGCAGATTTTTTAAAAAACTTGTGAATTCCAATATGCCGCACATTCCACGCAAAAGTTGATTGCCTTCCGTACACCTTCCGAGCAATCAAGGTAAAAAATTGGTCTTCAACATGAGCTCGAAAAAAGGTTTTTCCGATTCGTTTAAGTAAGGTTTTTGGCCAAGTGAACTGAATGCATGGAATTATGCACTTTTTTGATGCGTAAAAGTTCAAGCGCGATTATTCGAAAACGCTTCCATAGAAATCGTTCAAACTTTAATTGAAAGAGTAAAGAACTTGATCTGGATTTTATGAAATAATAAAAGAGATTTTGTACAAAACTTTTTTTTTTCCCCCTAAAAATTTCATGTTTGTGAAGAAGGCCATGCCGTCACAATAAATTATTGGTAACTCCGATCATGATAATTTTTACATCAAAAGAGACTTGAATCTATCCCTAGACTTGCTATGAAAGTTTTTTGGAAATTTCCTTTTTGGCCGCGACTCATTTTGCGATCAAACAGCAAAGGTGCGCCTCAAACAAAACCCAGTCGAGCCACCTTAAAAGCTCTATAACTATGACTTTTTCTTAGACAATTTAAAACGACTACTGTGTATTAATTATCTTACCAACTAAGTCATAAGTACTAAACACTTCCATCGAATGATAGTGATTATGACATTCATGCCATTGCCAAGAAGACTTAGGAACATCCGGTCTGAAAGCAGCCAATCCTCTATTCTCTACTCTGGTCGTAAAACGAAGCAATCGGCGAGTATAATACTGATTGTTAGGCCACTGAAATCGCGCGCTTGGTCCAAGACAGTTTTCCTCATACGAACATCGCATGTACGACAATGGTATTGCGTCAATTCTGACATGTTTTTCAAGCTCCTCCACATTGATGACAAGATCAGGAACGACTGAAGAAAAGACAGGCACAAAAAGAAACATCAACATTACCTAATTTTCGACTTTCAGCTGACGTCACATGTTTATGCAAATTAGGCGTCCGCCATGTTGGTGCCCCAAATGAGATGTAAATAAAAGCCATTTCTATGTAGAACGCGTGCACTGATCTCGAAATATTTTAGTTTTTTTATGGATTTTCCCAAAGAAGAAAAGCCAGAAGGGTTAGAAGAAATAGTTGAAAGTATACCGGTGCTCTCCAGCTATGCTAGAGGCCTGGAAAGCCATGTAAAAGAACGATATCTAAACAAAATCTCCGTGGTTGGTGTTGATCCAGCAAGTTTACTGAGTGATCAGTTCAGCGCGGAATGTCTACCACCGATAGAAGTGTCGGACTTACTTTCTTACCTTGTTTTAGAAACAAGCTATTACACAAATAAGCAATTCAAGGCTTTTAAACGTCTGGAAGCTTATAACCAAATGGTTTCTGGCTTTGCCACGTCCGTTCTAGGAAAGGAAATTGCAAACAAGTTTGTTGTTGTTGCGAAAGTTGGCCATTCTCAGCGGATAAACGATCCACTAGTGAACATTTGGATTATTACAGAAACTGATGGTACGATCGTTTGCGCACATTGCTTAGGGTGCAAGGCAGGACTGGCTGAATCCTGTAGTCACGTAGCAAGTGTTCTCTTGGTCCTGTCAGAAATTTTGACATTGTCAATGGGAAATTCATTCAAATTCTTCATACCGGCAACAGTCACTGGGTATGCATCATCTTGATTGGTTGTATGCCAGGACATGTTAATCTTTTTGATAGTCTGTATAATGACTCTGTTATCAATCAAGAAGTAGAGGAACAAACTAATGACATGTTAGGAGGGCAGCTTGTAGCTATTGATCCCATGCCAGTCCAGCAACAAACAAATGGGAGTGACAGTGGGGTATTTGCAGTAGCATTCTCTACTTGTTTAGTCTTTGGAGTAGACCCCATTTATGTCAATTTTGATATACCAGGCATGGGACCTCACTTAATAGCATGTCTAAGAGATGGTACAGTGACATTATTCCCATCGTTTTAAACTAGAGTGATTTTTCTTCACTCTTGGATAGAATATGCAAACTAATAGTTAGTAGTAGACTCTAAACCAATTATTATCTTTTATTTTTTATCAACTTTATCTTTAAAATGATAGGAACAAGGTCATCATGCCATCTCTTGGTCATGCTGCTTTGTGAGCTCTCATTGTCCTTATGTAGAAAACTGACAGAGCCATACTCATGCTTTAAAAAAAAATCTGGTATTCAGAGTGTAGTGGATCCAATTTGATTTTATTTCTTTAGTAAAACACCTACATTTGAATGATTAAAAAAAAAAAACATTTCAGAATTAATTCATATGAATCATTCAATTACATGTATAAAGCAAAACTAGGTGTTGACATGGAAATGGCCATAATTAACCAATAAACAATAGGAGAGTAATTGAATATTAGGATATCATAATTTTTATTTGCATAATATTTTGGGCCATCTGAGATATTAATCTGAAAAAATGTCACTGAACCTATGTTCATATCCCATAACCCACCACTGCAGTTCTAGCTTGAGCTTTGTTGATATTGCAGTTGACTGTTGGTTCAATAGGTGAAATCTATCATATTTTTTGTATATCCACACACTTTGCAAGACCTAATCACAGCCTTGAACATGATTTAAGTCCTGCACAATCACAAAACCATACAGTTATGGCAGAGAAGAAAAACTAAAATGCTGTGAGTGTATATTTACAGAAATGTCAGCTCTTCTGCTGATTAAAATATCACATCTCCAAAAGAAAACTCCTTAAAGAGTGATTATACTACATCATGCAATGCCTGCTTCAAATACGTACACTGTAGGCATGAATTAAGTTAACACAGTCACACAGTACAAGGGGGTATATATTGTTTTCCATTAAACTGTCAGTCAATCAAAGGGTACAATTGGGGGACAAAAATTTACCAGAGCTGAACATACTCTAATGATGCGATCCACAAGTAGAATCTTGCGATTTAAAGATTGAGGGTTAGAAATCATAAAGTGAGTTGGTAAGGGGCCTTCCAAGATAGTGTACTTTCATCTCAGAAGTCCAATGATGCGTTCAATATGAATTTGTACATTAGCAATTCCTCTAGTCTGTTCAACATCTACTGCGTCTGGCTGGGTCTTTCCCTTTTATGAAAGCTGGGATAACCAATTTGGCCTGCCTCAATCCAACACTTTCTTGTATAGTAAATCCCCTGTCTGCCATTACCATGTCACCAGGTCTTAGCTTTTCCAGGAAACCACAGTTTTCAGTCATAAATTTATCAGCGGTTCGACCACCCCACGCCTCAGAGACATAGGAAATGGTTCCTTAGGGAGTAATTCCTACAAATACCTTAATAGTGTTGTGGTGCTTATAGTTCGAGAAAGTCTGTGCCCTAGCTACAGAGGTTAGATGGCCTCTCTATGAAAACTTCGAAACAGTCTATAACAACAGTTGTCTTCTTACCGAATGTATACTGGAAGCATTGTGGCATTGTTTTCAATAGCTGGCCCCTGTCTGGCCAGTAAACAAAGCGAAACAACCTCAAGTCCATGACAGTCACCCAGTGTGTAAATATTCTAGAAACGGTGGGCAAAGAAACAAACGATAAGCCAGGTCCTGAAAAGGAACGTTTAACCTTAGTTTCATAAGTACCATTACAAACTCCTGAAATCTGTCGAGTGACTGAGTTTGTCGAGTAACATGCAGGACAACAAACTCGAAGACAACCATCAACACTTCCAATGAAGGTAACCCAGGGATTGACTTTAGAATACCCGGCCACAACTGCAAATGATATGAACACACTAATCCCTTATTGTTCTTCTATTGTCTTGCGTCGTTCTTCCATAGCTTTCTACATTGTAAACAGTTGTGGCCGGGTATTCTAAAGTTATTCCGAAGATGCTTCTAATTCGAGGCCACTAGAGTCTTCTTTTGAGATTTCGCCTACCTCCTGTGAAGTTCCTGGCTGACTAAAATCAATATCAAAAACACGTTGGCCACTTTCATTTAGCTTCGATCGCTTTTCCGCCACTCCAAGCTCTTCACGTTCCAGTCGAAGGGTAGCTCGCAACTTCGCTCTTTCAGCCCTTTTTAATGCAGCTTTCAAGTCTAAATTGGAATATTGTTTTTTTCCTAAGTTCAGTGTTGGCTTCCAGTCAACATTATATCGGTCCCAACTAGCAGCCGGCTTTCCAGAAACAAAATGCTTACCACAGACACGTTCGCTTGCAAGAACGTCTTTCGTTTTTAAGTCGTCGCGACTGATCGCCAAAATCCACTCATTTCTCCTGTCTCGTCAATTCTTCAGTAAATTCTCCTTGATTAGTAATCACGGTTGGTATTCGATAAAATTCTATGCCCTTAACTCGCTCGCTTTTGTTTCCACAGCCAAAAACAATACAATGAACCATAGCGACTTTTACACTATGTAAACAGGTCGAGGGGCACCAACATGACGGTTAGCAACCGTCGTCATGGGTCAGTTCACGTGGGTGAAAGCCGAGAATTATCTAAAAATAACCTACAAATCAACCCATAGGCGACTGGTCTACTAAGGTGGCCCAGTAATAATAGCATATGACAAATCTATGATCGGGTTTTGTGGATACAACAGTGGAAACAAACTATACCTCGTACGCAAATGACACCTGCTTTCCTTCCGCTTAAGCATGATGTTCTTTCTGGCACGGCTCGTTCACAGTGGTGCAAAGACAACTCATCGAGCTGTAAAAAAAATTCTAACTCATTTCGAAACGTAACTAAAGAAAACATTAATGAAGAATATCCTCTCGAGGTACCTGCTAGCGCACTCATCCGTTTAGGTCCAGCAACAGGCGTTTTTGTTGTTGTTTTTTTTTTTTGTTTTGTTGTTGTTGTTGTTGTTGTTGTTGTTGTTTTATTCCATTCCATTCCATTTCATTCCATTCTATTCCATTCCAGTCTATTCTATTCTATTCCATTCTATTCTATTCTATTTTTAATTATGGTAGATTTGGAGTGCGCACTGACAGCATCTATAGGTCTTTTAAAAGCATTTTGCGTTTCTAGATAGACAAATTTATGGTTTTCCTTGGCGTCCGTTCTTTTTCGCCAATAGAACCTGCATATTACTGAGTCCTTGTCATAACCAAGGAACGAAATCTGATCAAGACGAATGCGGGTTCAAGGAGTTGTCCACCATTTTCTTGAGCCCTGACAGGCACAATACATTGTTGCTCGAGCGATCCACTTTTCCTCATTTTATCGACAATGAAATGTACGGCAAAACATGCATAAATCTTACTTTGCAATCCACGTTAGAGAAAATTACTTGTAGACTTGTTACACCAAAGTATGAGTTTCTCGTCACAGCGTCCTTTGCAAACCCAAGACCAAGATGTCGACACGCCACCGTGGCCTCCTCAATGCCCCAGTTTTCCCCGCAAACAGCACCCCACCGAATCCCATCAAACACTTCGACTCTTCCCTCAAGTGGAGATAGTCCTCCTGCAAGACGAATCTTCAAAAAAATGTCGTGATAATAATTTGTTATTTTAATAAAATAACACAAGCTACTTGATCGGGCCCTTAGGCCATCAGGTTTTATAATAAAATCCTTGGTTCCGACTCAAACAATAGCCAATCAATCACTGTATCACTGGTTTTCCCTGTGGAATACATCTTGTCCCCACAAACAGCGTCATAAACTGCTTACATCTACATCTACATTTTATTAGTCAGCAAAAAAACTATAAAAGTTATCACGCTAATCACGCTAACTATACTAATATATATATATATATATATAACTAAGTATATTACTTACTATTCAGTATGCAGTATTCAGTATTTATAATGACAACTTGGACAACCTTTTTAAAATGGATGTATTCATTACCTTATTGTTGTGTAGTTTTGGAGCATTGCATTCGACACTTGCATCCTCAAAGTGATTACAGTCACTTCGACTGTTGCTTCTGCAGTCGTCAAAGTCTTTTTCCCAACCATTGCAGTCTACATCATCCTTGTAAATCTGATCAATTAAGAGTTGAATGAAAATTAAAACGAAAATTTAAGTCATTACTATTTAACAATTAGACTACTCGTTCTCGTTTTCTATGAGTCAATAGATAGTCCGCGCCGAGCTGACTATTTGACTCAGAAAACGAGAACGAGTAGTCTATTGTTTTAGTAGAAACCCACTAGCATACTACCTTCGAATTTATACCAATATTTATTGATTTTAATTTTTTTTTTTTTTTTTTTTTTTTTTTTTTTTTTTTTTTTCCTTAAGCACAAAACGCCGGCTTTTCCACTACTCACTATCTATTACTCATAGTAAGTGAGTACGTTAGCCAATGAGATCGCAGGATTCGTGATAGTATGCTAGTGGGTTTCTACTTGAGTAAATGTTGATTTTTTTTTTCTCCAAACGTGTTTTCTACATCGACATTAATGCGTGCAGTGCTAAATTAAATTTGATGAAAAGCAAATAACACGAAATATATAAAGACCTACCGATCTTGATCCTTGCCCGAAACGAGCATCTCTAAAGGCTCTGGAAGCTGTTCCAAGCCCAAGACTTCTGCAAACAACGTTTGCATCCTTCAGGTCAAAATGATCATCGCAAACTGTCCCCCAGTGCAGTTTCTCCCTTTGTTTTGGGCTTTTGACTTCTACTCTCCCTTCCCAAGGTCTGAAGGAGCCACGTAAACGTAACTTTGGGTTCTTTTGGAAAAGAGGCATTGTTAGCTAGGTACTCGATAGTGCAGTTAGCAATTTGTGTTTACTGATTGACTTCTTTTGTGCGCAAGCTGGCTGTCTCTGTATTGTATAGGTGATGGGATCATATACGGAACTATGTGCTACTATTTAGGCATTTGGAACCACAGCTCACAGAATACATAGCGATCATTTTAACTTAGAAGGGAAAATGGAAAGAAACGGGAAGAGATAGGAAAAGGAAAAGAGACTGAAAGAGAAAGGAAGACAGAGAAAAGTTAGGAAGCGCAGCATAGAAAGCACTCGTCCGTAAGGATGACAAATGAAAGACCGATTTTATATTGCACAAAAACGTAAAAACATATGCTTTTAAGACAATGTACAATAATCTTTTTGTAATTCTAGTACCGGTTGCGCATTTGCAAAATGTGGAACGCAAAAAAAAAGTTGTAACAATTATCCTTTTAATCAGTCATTGTGCGCAAGAATACTAATTATCCAACAGAGTACACAGCATAGCAAGGGTACGTCATCACTTCCGCGGTAACGGTACTACCCAATAACAGAATTGACGTACTTTATTTATCATGTAAAGTAATGCTTCTTACCTTGAACATTGCTGATCGACTACACTGGATACTGACTGGAAATCCTCTCTCACACTTTAATGGTCCCCAGCCGTCATGATGACACTCAACAATAGATGATTCGTGACCAGCGCACTTCAGGTTGGTTACCATAAAAATATCCTCCTTTTCCTTCTCCCTTTCATCCTTCATCTTCTTTAGCTTTTCTTTCTTTTTCCTACTAAGTCAAATGATCGTTAATGCATCTGTGTACCGGAATACCGGGTGACGAAACGCCAGGGAAATAACTGTCGTGACTTCAGCAAAAGCTAGTCAAACATTGTGTTTATTTAAAGTTATTGAGAGAACTGAAAAACCCTTATGGGATACATTAGGTACTTACTGAATTTGTAAATTTTGTCAAAGTTTTGTAGTCAATTTACGTCGTTAGTATTGCGGAGCTCTTCTTACCTTGGAGTTGTTGGGCGAACAGGAGGACCACGGAAATAGTCTCTGTATCCAAGCATTCCACATGCGACCCTCGCGTTCATATCTGTCCATCCTTCTGAACACACGTATCCCCACTTTTTGTTGACTTGGACTTGTAATACCCCTTCACTGATGTAGTCATGGAGCATTGGTCCAAGCAAGCGAACAGGGAGATCTACGATCTGAAATGAAACAAAGATAGAATTAGCCATTTTCATTGATCCGAAATAAAATATTAAATTTGAGATATTGTTTTGAAACAGTGTCCTAAGAAAACCTGTAGGGATACCCGTATCAGGAATTTCATACCATTGCTTATGCGCATGCTCGCGTGATGAAAATGTTAGAATTGTTGTAACATATACTATTTTTCATTTGAATATTTAACTTGGTAGTATCTGAACTTGGATATTTAATAAAACTCGTGCTTGACAAGATAAATCCAAATCTAATGTAGTATTTTTACAAACTTGGTCTAACTTTTTTATCACGTGAGCACTATGCACTTAGAGGAGTAGCATACGCGTGGAATTGATGATTCATGTATAGTAACACGTTTGTTTTTATTTCGTAGAGAGCTTTAGTATAGTGCAATTCATTAGCAACGTTAGAATGTTCGAGAAGCTGGAAATTCCAATGAAAAATTATAACATTTCAAACAGTCCTATTCTTGACTCGTGGCACAATACCTCTTGGCTTGTATTGAAAGGAATCGGTTTGATGACGTATTCCTCGTCTCGCAGCCTACAGACTACCCCAGCAGTCTGACCTCTTCTGCAGTTACACCTTCCCCAGTCTCGACGAGAACACCTGTCTAAACTCCATTCATCTCCATTACATTGTACATCGTCCAGCCAGAAGAAACCACTTCCACGTCCATACCAATCACTATGGAAAATCGTAATGATATTAAAGCTTTCAAGAAGATTTGCACTTGAAAATATTCTAATATGAAAAAATGACATTACATGGGAACTGAAAAAATGCTACAAAATGGTTTCGCACTGCCAAATTAATCAATTAAAATGAAAGAAAAATCCAGAATTCTAGGATATATTTTTCAAAGTAAGGAGTTGCAGTTGAGTGAATCTCCATATCCAGTTAATAAATCACGCTATCTATAGCAATATCCAAATTTCCAAATAGTACTGTTAATGCCAAAGCTTGTATCGGATATCTCTGATTTCTTGAAGCGTAGTACCGCTGGTTTTCATGTGACGTCATAGCGGCCATGTTGGTTGAACTTTACAAAAGATTTTTAATGAATTAGAGTGGTTTTCATTAACCCGTGAAACAAAGTGTACTAATTAGAGTTTAATAGTTAGATGGACACAATGAAAAACAAAAGAACGAAAGTGTAATAAAGCGTAATACGCTAAAGTGTATTTCACGGGTTAATGAAAACCACTCTATGATATAGACACATACTCGCAATCTTACGGTGGCCCATTAGGGCCATCACTTTTTTGGTTCTCTGCTACTTTTTTTGGCTACTTTTTTGGCTACTTTTTTTGGCTGCTTTTTTGCTACTTTTTTTGGCTACGTGTTTCGCTACTTTTTGGGCTACTTTTTTGCTCAGCGCTTACTGTCACGTGACTATAGACCAAGATGGCTGACCAAGACATAGATGTAGTGAATTCTAAATCTCTTTCTTTTGCCTTGTCCTGCAGTTAGTGCAATTTGTATATATTCCGGGAAGATATTTGTATTGCAAGTGGCACATAAAAATTATTTTTGTTTTGTTTATTTTTGATTGTGGCACATAAAAATTATTTATTTTTATTTTATTTTATTATCTTATTTTCTTTTATTATTGTTTTACTTTATTTTTATTATTTTATTATTGTTTTATTTTATTTTATTATTTTATTATTAAATTACATTACACTAAATTAAATTACATTACATTACATTACATTTTATTCTATTTTATTTTATTCTATTCTATTCTCTTCTCTTCTCTTCTCTTCTCTTCTCTTTTATCATATTCTCTTTTATCATATTCTATTTTATTATATTCTATTTTATCATATTCTATTCTATTTTATCATATTCTATTCTATTTTATCATATTCTATTCTATTTTATCAT
>WUAP02151720.1:0-10843 GCA_015163945.2 Stichodactyla helianthus
TTATAAGATAATTAATCTTATTCACAGACCTCATGTCTCATTTTGGGAGGCTAGAAAAATATAATTTTTTGTCTCAAACAATAATCACTTGATTCGGTTGTCTCTAGCTTGTTTTATTGATAGTTTTCAGACGTTTCGGTCCAAACGAGAGGACCTTCATCAGTATCAATAAAACATCAAGCTGGAGACAACCGAATCAAGTTATATTGGGGCCACATTCATGTCATAAAACTATATTCAGAAGGGGATCAGGTAAAACATATGTAAACGGAGAGGGGGGGTTTCATGTAAATATTCATAGACAAATTCAAGAAACCCACCGGTCCCTCCAAAATCCCATATACAATGAACGACCCCTTACCTTGGCAAAGTTCTTTGACTTCTACAGACGGGAGTAGCAAGTATCGAGCCTGTGAAGAGTACGATGCCAAGGAGGAGCCATGATGGGGAGTGCTGTAAAACACGATTCCTTTCGTCTTGTCACACATATTTCTAAAAGTATTAGTTTGTGAAGAAGTGCTAAGGGTGCTTTTTTCATTCATCATTCGATTTGTTGATACATCAAGCCATCTATCCTCCCATCCATCCATCCATCCATCCACTCCACGAATTGACTTTTTCGGCGATAGCCGTCACGTGGTTAAATGTTCGGACATTGTTCTCAGATTGCCGTATGAATGCACTGACTTGAACAAATTTTTTACCTGATTTGTTTATCTGTTTCTCGAAATACAAGCAAAATATCATTTTTCTAACTTGATCATTGAAGATTTTCTTCGTTTTATTTAGATAGCTAACTAAAGAAATCAATTTGATAATTTGTTCAAAAGTCAGTACATTCGTAGGGCAATCCGACAACAATGTCGGAACATTTTGCCAGCATACATTCTTTGTAAAAATACACGACTTTGATCGTCGATAACTTCGTCCATATTTACTGGAATGTATAGGTAAATTGATTGGCTGACGAGGGAATTCAACGTGGAATTTCCGAGTCAAGCCAATCAATTTACCTTGAATCGTATAGCATTTTTTATTTAAAAGGAAAAACTCGAGAGGAAAAGCTTGACGTGCTGACACGCACATATGCTATGCGAACGTCAACGAAAGCCCACCGATTCCACGCTAAATCACCACCCTTGTCGACCAATCAGCGCGCGATTTACTATTATGCTATGCAATTTTCCTCAAAATTTCCAAATTCACTTATTTTGGGATGTTCTTTTTAAATATGGTATTTTTAAGAACAGGGAGTCAATATTTTAAATGTCTGCAAACAGCCCATTCAATACATTTTATACCGCGTGACGGCTGGCGCCGAAAAGATCAATTCACCAATCCATCATTCCATGTATCTATCTGCCCTTAGTCCGTTCGTACGTCCAACCAACTAACCAACCAACCGTCCTTAGTTCATTCATCAATTCATCTATTCTTTAATCCTCAGTTCCATTCGGCGCGGTCTGTTAGTCCATCAGTCCATTCATCCTTGATGATTAAAATATGAAACTTTGATTTCAATACCTGAAATGATCATCATCTTGTGCATACAGCAATAACTGTTTTACCAATAAACCTTGAAAAAAAAAATATTCAAGCCATGCATTTCGTGTAGAAAACACAATGACAGATAATTTAATAGATAACATACCTCCCATAGAATGTGTTACCCATATCACAGGACGCTTTCCTACACCAGCTGTCCTTAATTTCTTCATAATCTCTTTGCTACGAGAAGCCAATGAACAGCTAAAGAAACAAAACATTTATCGACTTCTAGAATATTCATCGGATTGAAAACTATTTTTCTAATGTTCACTCCCAAGCAGGCACGTAGCAATTTTTAAAAAGATTTAAAAAAGTGCAATTCTTGTTATCCCTTCTTGGTAGAGTCCAAACACGACCACTTGCAACAACAATATAAAAAGCGGACGGACTTGAAGACAGGGCAATTTCGGGCAAAACTACAAGATCAAATACTATAAAATATGGATTTTTTTTTTCATCGACAGGAAAAATGTCGTAAAAGGAAACTACAGGGAAGAAAGTCTTTTTAAAATATTTGGAGAATGATTTAGAGTTTTTAAAAGTGCTTTGCGATTGCCTAATTTTGCTAATTCAAATTGTAATGTCGGAATACTTAAAAGAATCATATGGTTTTGGAGGGCAAAATTGATTTGAAAGTAAAATACTTCGTGTCTGACATGGATTTTCTTAAAGAGCCCTGGAATACCCAATATTTCTAGGTTTACTGTGTAGTAGTTTACTCATACATTTTCGAATCCGCCCGCGATATTTGATAAAAACGCACGCGCATTTGTAACAGACCAGCCAATCAGGGCATGCGTTATACATGTCAAATCTTCCAAAGGTTTCTTACGTTTCGGGCTGACTTGGACATTGAGATGCCCAGTTAGATAAAGAAGAATCATATTCCACCATAAGTACTCTTGTGTTTGGAAAATCCTTCACCAGCCAGGCCTACAATAATAACAGAATCAATCAAGCTTTGACAGAATATTTTCTTCAGGAAGTCCAATCAAATTTGTGATGTCACATCTACATTTCATGATTTTGGCGCCAACAAGGAAAAACTTAGCATCAATGTATCTTTCCCTCACATGAATTTGTAATGCCTTTGTAACCGGGAATGTACGACACAAATAATTAAGGGAAAAAAGAAGAAAATTTTGGTGGAATGTTTGATGGTTTCTACTTAATAGTGTTTTGCGCTGTCTACCTTTGGCCAACACTGTTCACTTGTTAGAAATCTACCAGTTCCTTCCCGACGCCATGTCTTGAGAGGCCCTCCTCGTAATCCATGTACAAAGACCACATCTATCGCTATATCATTACTGTGAATGGAATAAAATAGAATGAAATAAAAATAAATGAATAGGGAAAAATATAAAAATCAAAACTAAAACACCTTTGTCGTTTGTCTGGGTGCAGAAGATAAACTCCTTCTTCGTAGAATTCTTCTGGTGTGAAGTCACGATCGAGATTCGCTAATGCACGTGAGGCATGGCTCGACAAGGTGAGGTCCTGCAAATATGTTTTAAGAACAAAACACTTGGGGAAAATTTTTACTGCGGAATTCGACGCCAACTGTGGATTCGTCGGAAAAATTCGTATGATGGGCTCGCCTACACGCTTAAAGATATGGATTTTTATTTTCGAGTATTAATATTGTTTTTAACACGAGAAAATAAAATTCTTATCTTCAGTCACCGTGTAATGTTCTTTTTATTATACAGAAGAACAAGAGACAAGAATCAGAAACCAAAAGGCGGGAAAAAGCGAGCGCGAGCGCACATCCGGGACCTGCGGTACATGATTTTTCGATATTTTACTCGTCTGTCTAGTTTGCTTGACTGTTTCTATGGTTACCCGTATGCTAATCAGGTAATCACGATGTTTACAAAATGCGATTATCACTGCGTACGGAACATCAAGGTGTGAAAACGCACTTATTTATTCAGTTTCATCTCGATCTCCCTCCCACCTCCCTGCTCGTAGTAAAAATATATAAAAGTACGAGCGTTTTAGTTTCCGGTAAAACACTGGCATCTGTATCATAAAAAAGAATGTGTTACTAGTTAGACTAGATATAAAGATGAGAAGCAGAAAATTGTGAGTTCAAAATCGAATACAATGGGAAAGGATAAACAAAAATTGACGAAATTATTCTTAGATGAGTCTTCTACGAGACAAATTTTTTGAAATTTGTGTGAAATGATCACAGAGATTTAAGTCCCACTTTTTCCCATCAACAGTTAAATGAGACAGAGCCATACCAGAGTATTTAGAAACTGCTGACATTCATTTGCATTTGTGGGCGAGAACATCATCCGTTTTTCCGACAAAACTACAGTTTGATGGATTCGGTTGTAAAATGGAGGTTTCTCTAGGGAACTAGCTTGCTTACCTCTGAAAACAACCAGGATCTGAGAACAGGCAAGGCTCCTTAAAAAAGTAAAAAAAAAAAAAGATTTGCAATGATTGAAAGGCTTGGCTCAAGGTCCACATTCACAGGAAGCCCAAATGCTGACAAAAAGCCTTTTAAATGAAACACATAGAAAGCACCAAATATATATAAAAAATTCAAAGGGAAAACAAAACAATTCCAACAAACCTTGGTCAATAATATCACTGTGGGTCATTTCTTCCAGAGTGAGATTACCCAGAATTCGTCCAATTTCCCATTTGATTTTAAGGTTTTTTTGACGATGCTTTAATTCCTGAAACAAGATAGGTAGGATCCCATTTTCGACCATTATTTGACGATGGCTTGCTACCTGTTAAAAAAGGGGTATAAAAGGAATAACAATTGATAAAATTTCAGAATGTTCAGAAAATATACAACTCCATTCCAAATCATGTGTTCACATGACATCATCGTGGCCATATTTGTTGGTTTCTAACAAAATATTTCTCATCAGATGTTTTTGTCTTTGGCACCAAAATGGCTGCCATACATTTGTCTTTTGATACTGTTGAGAATGGCCAAACACACTTCTATAGGGATTGGAATTTCCAAGGGGTGTGGAGAGTATAATGTGAGATAGGGATTGGGATTTACAGGGGAACTATTCTGGCTCTCAAGATATCTCTAGCTTCATTATACCATACTTAATAAAAACTGAAAAATAACTCCTCTATGCATGCCATATATCAGTGAAACAAAACTAGAGACGTATAGTCTAATTGCACTATTTTGTACAAACTAGTGGATATCACTGGAGCAGAACAGTGAGAAAAGCAACATGCCTCTAGCAATCTTTGTGTTTCTTTGTGTGGTTTATGCAAAAGTGAATTCTTAGTTAGTCAATAATTAAATAGTTAATAACTAAATGCTATTACACAGTTTTTGTGAGTAATTGTTTCTCAGATATATAGTGTGCACTCTACTGATGTACTGACCATAGAGTGTCTTGAGAGTGCTTTTAGGTAGTATAACTCTACTTGTTCTGGTGGCATTGATGAAAAATTATTGGCAAATAATAAATTAGAATCTCCACCAAAGCCCCATGAGGCTGACTGAAAGAGAAAATAATTTTTGAATAAGAAAAAATTGTGCTAAAATATCCCAAATGTGAATCACATACATTTGATTTATGATATTTACTCTCTTGTGTTGTTTAGCTGATTTTCCAGTGAGAATAGCACTCTTAGTGAACCATGTTGTACAGGTATCTAGTCCAGTCAACGGCAAGGACAGCAAAAGAGATTTGAGATGATGCTCCATTGATCTTCCTTGAAGTGTAAAATCCTCCTCTTTCTGTTATGAGAATTAGTCTATAAATACTGAATATACATACCAGTTTATTTTTGAAAGTTAACGCATTCACTCACTCTCTCCCTCATTCATTCTCATTAATTCATCCATCCATTCATTCATTTATTCATTCATTTATTTTAGTTGAGTCCTAATTTTCATAAAGCCTTTGTTTGGTATATGTATGCCATCCAGACTCCTGCCTAATTAATTAGCAATACTAGTTTGTTGTCTGGTTTCTAAACCAGTTTCTGGTTAACTGTGTTCCATGTCATAAGGACACAAGAAGAATCATACCTTGTTAAATATATTTTCAACAACCTTCCAAATATTTTCATTAACAGAGTTTAGCCTGGCAAGACCAACAAGTATTCTGTTGTCACAGGAATTTAAGATGTCCTCAATATCATCACCTATTTTGCAACAAAAAATACAAAATTTTTCACAAAATGTAAAAAATAATAATGCACTAGATTAAGTCTTTTATAATTAGGAATACTAACTTTTTGCAAGGTCTAGAGAAGCAATCACTTCCACCATCATTAGCCTTGCATTTCTCGTTCCATATTGGTGCATTATTTTCAGAAGTTTTTCTGTTCCTCCAATGTCAAAAAACCATGAAGAGGATAAAACTGTAATGTCAAAATCAATAGTTAAAATCAATACCTAACCTTTTATAGAATTGAGTCATTAGAGCAGATTTTGTATGACTGTGAAAGGCTCACAGCATGAACACGGTCATGAGGCACAGCAAGGCATGCCAAAATTCTAGAAAACATCACAGCTGTGGCAAAGCACACTTAAATGGCACCAATCATGCCACAAGCCTTTAACAGTTATACAAAATCTGCTCTATGATATTGGGATTGCATTTTCTGAAAAAAAAAACATTGAAAAAATTCTTTATCAAAGGGCTTCTTCCCAAAATGGCAATTCCAGTTCTGGTTTTTGAGAAATGCTTTTAGTTTAATGAAAATAATCTAGTTCATACTTGATGAAAACTTCTTTACTAGGTCAGATGGTATCATTCTGATTATGTGTTCTTGCCAGATTAAGAAGTTAAAATCCTCAAATGAATTACACATCAATGCTCCTGAATGTAAAAAGATCAAAACAATTAAAATTGGGATCACAATTGCAGGGTCGTTGAGAACATAAGAATTAAAATATTATCTTTATGATTGGGCACTGCAAGTGTTGAGGGGATGAGGCAAGTGAGGAATTATTTGTTAAAAGGCCCTCCATGGGAATTCTAGGTATACCATTGCAGAAATATCAATCTCTTTGTGTGGGAACTGGAGGTTGGTGGGATGGGTAGGTTGGGATATACACCTATTTCAAAAAATGTTGTTGCTTGAGATCTGAAATATGACATCTGTGAATGAGAGGAATTGAGGGCATGAGAACTAGCTATAAATTTATTTTTAAATTCAGTTTTATCTTTTAGTAATTTGCAATCAGTAAATAGCTAAATCCCACTCCACCTTTGACCAATGACCTAATATGTGGAAGAATGAAAGTAAAGTCAATGTGTTTGGTGTGTATGTATAGAAAGGATAAAGAGAAAAATAACATTAAGCCCTTGGCGGGAATAGACCATTTTACAGTTCTCTTTGCTCAATTGCAGCCTCGATAGCGCGTAATTTATTCTTTAAAAATTGACCACAGCCTGTGAAATTCTTGAGTGCTTCAATTGTTCATCAATGTGAAATGCCTTAAATTATAACGGGCTGTAGTCAAATTCTAAAGAATAAATTACAAGGCCAAAAACAAAAACGAGGCTGGAGTTGACCTGAAGAGAACTGTAAAATGGTCTGTTGAACCCCACATCTTCGGTTTACTAGTCTGATGTGTTAACCACTACACTACAAGGACCAACCATGCTGGAAATGCAGTCAGATAATGTAATGTATGTGGTAACTGTAGGGGATCCCAGGGTGTTATTTTTCTCTATGGGTAAGTTGAACACCATAAATTTTGGGTACCGGTACACACATATATATATTAGAAATGAAAGTAAGTGAACATGTTTGGTGCGTATATACACAAGAATGGTCTGGCTCAGATTTCAGATTTCCACCGACAACCTTTTTGAAATAGGTATATTATACACCTATTTCACAAATGTTGTCAGAGCCAAAGAAGATAGGCAATATATGTGATACGTCATTCCAAGATGGAAAGGAATTACGGCATACAAGTAAACTTAAATAATCAAGGCCTTTAATATGGTTTTGTCAACTACAGACAACATTGAAGTCTTAACAAGAATAAGAAGCAGAAACACAAGTCATTCCAGCTATTCTTGGATCTTGGAATGCCTATTTCCTATTGCTTATTTGCCTATTGCGTACCCCTTTGGCTCTGACAACTGTTTTTCCTGGGGGGGAGCACTCTGGGGGTAAAAGTATCGGGTATGCTCGTTGTATCTCTTAGGGGTAAAAACCAGCGATTTGGTAATTCCGTTAGGGTGTTAAAATTGAAGTTTAGAATTTCAGAATTCCCTGGTATCTTTTAGGGTATCAAAAATGGGAGAGTTCATCGCTTTTTGCAGTGGGGTTTATGTTTATAGTTGCACAGAGCTTACACAATGTAATATTAGTAATTCTTAACATTTCAACAGTCTTTTAATCCAATTTTATTTATTCTTAATTAATGGTATCTGTTAGGGGTTCAAAATCGCCCAGTCACACCCTTTTTAAAAGACTTCTGGTATCTTTTAGGGGTATTTTTGAAAGTTTCCGATGAGCACACCCGATACTTTTAGTGCTACCCCTGGGCTGTTTTTGAAATAGGTACCTCCATGTCAAGGCTGAGGTGACATGTAAAATGGTCCTGCATCAGAGGGACATAAAAGAACCATCATCATCTAGCTATAGAACAAATCCATACTTTTAAAATCAAGCATTTTTAGTAGATTCCACTGACAAGTATGTTTATCAACTACATCTTCTAGAATGTGATCTGTGTCTTGAGTGTTTTGGGCTCTTTGCTTTGGTTCTGCATGAAGAAGGCTAAAGTATGTGATACTTGATCTACAGAAAGATATACCATCACAAAATAATCATGAATTACTCTTTGGTTGTAAAGATTTTTTAGCCATTTTAACTTGTGGATATCCAACACTTACCCCAGAAAGATAGAGCTCCAGAACTGTAGATTATAAATTGCTGATCCTGCATATGAAATTAAAAGAAAAGGCTAAAACAGATGATTGAAAAACAAAACTTGATAACTGCTGAGAAACAGTTGAAAAATTGGCATCAAAAATTACACAAAAAATTGATTAAAAATAGTTACTTTTCAACAAGCTCATTTTTGAGAAAAATTACGATCATGTGTTCAGCATAAAACTCAGGTACGATAACACGATTTGCCTAAAATCTGTTTTCCTATTAAAGGAACAGGTCTTTATCTTCTTTTTATCAATTTAATTGTTCTTTTCCCGCCCCGTGTTTTGTGTTTTTTGCTCCTTCGGCAATCAGAAGCAGGCGTTCCTCGTACTAGCCCCAATCCTCGGATGACAAAATAGCATGGTCTACATTAAAATATATTTACAGTAATGTGTGGGATGTCTTCACAGCTGTTCAAGTTTAATCTAGTCTCATTTGGCGTTCGAGTGCGTTTTTATCGTTCTGTAGGTACGAGAAGGTAAAATAAGTGTGTATTAATTTGCTGTAAAGTTTCAAGCTTGATGTGAATGTTGGCGTTTTTGAAATTATTGCCTTTATTTTGTTGAGGGGGATTACAAATGAAGAGCAAGCCAATCATATAATTTTCTTTGCCACAAAGTCTTGTACTTTAACTTGAAATAACCATAGAATCTATTAAATGCAACAAATACTACAATTTAAAAAATGTACCTCTAAAAGTATTAAGAGCATTGTAAAACCCTATTATTTAGGTCAAGTTCATGGAAAAAATGAAAAGATTGAAAATGTGGTTTATTCATTGGGAATTTTAAACATTGATTTAGGTACGGTTTTAGCAAATATTCTCAGTATTGATCCTACATGGGGTCAGCTGTTGAATGACCCCCAAAAGTTATATAGTTTGAGTGACATGTCTTGAAGTCCATGCCATATGCTAAATATGTCTTTGACATCAGAGGAGTAATTATGTAATATACAAAACATATAACTGGTATATATAAATAGAATTTGAAATACATTCTTGTTTTACCCACGGCTCTTACAGAAATTAATACAAGTTAGTTTTCACAGAGTAGCCCGTGTTTCGAGTTACAAAGAATCAAGAAGAATGACAATCATAGATTACTCCTTTTACATCACAGTCATATGGCATAGAAAAACCTTTATAACTTCGCCTCGATTGCACTTCGCCTCGCCGGAGCGAGAGTAAAAAGCCTCTGGACCCAGGGTACAAGAAGCCACACTCAGACTATGAAATATTTTGGTGGTCATTCAACAGCTGACCCCATGTAGAATGTTATTGGAAGGGTTATAGGCACTTTAAAATTTTAATATTGAAAAATTCTATAGAGTTTTAAGTTATGACGTATTTCCGGGTCCAATGTCGTAAAAAGATCGCTAAATCTTACCAAAACTTAATCCTAGGATTTATTCTCTACCTTCAACAATTAGATATATGAACAATAAATCCTGAAATGAAGAAAAAAGTCATAAAAAAGTTTGCCAAAGCGATTTTTAATTTGGACTTGGAAGTCTTTTTTTCGTTCGAATTATGTCACACTTTAAGTTGTGACGTATTTCCGGGTCCAATTTTTCACAAAATGTGCTAAAACTAACCCAAAACGTTTATCCACAATTGCTCCTCCACCTGTAATAAACAGACCTATGTACATCGATTCCTACTATGAACAACAAAGCAAGAAAAGTCTTTAAAAAGTCTTAACAGCTCTATAGAGCTGTTAAGTGTGACGCAATTCGAACGAAAAACAACTTCCGGAACCAAAATGAAAAGCAGTTCTTTGAAGATTTTTCTTGCTTTGTTCTTCATAGTATGAATTGGTGTACATAGGTCTGTTTATTACAGGTGGAGGAGTAATTGTGGATAAACGTTTTGGTTTTATTTTAGCGCATTTTCTGAAAAATCGGACCAGGAAATACGTCACAACTTAAGAGCTCTATAGAGCTGTTAAGGTAGTTCCGGACCCTTCCTACTGCGCATCCCCTGCGCGCATCCGAGCGCGCGCACTTTTATTAAAGAATATTGGTTTTAACGTGAGGAGTCTGGGCACTAGTGTGCTAACGATTGTAAAGCGTAGAAACTCTAGTTTTAGCGCAGAAAAATAACATTTTATCGATCAAACTGTCGAAAATGATTTATAAAAACTATTGTGCACTGTGCAAAGTAGGTGCTTATTCTCAATTTTTTAAATTTAAAGAAATTTATCGATCTAAAAGGCCAGCAAGAATATCGCTAAAACCGGGTTGTATTTGGGGTACGTTTTCGAAGACTTTTCTCTTTTGTTGGTCTCTAACTCTTGAAATAATACGGTGACCCCCTGTTTTTCCCTTTTATTTAAGGCTTCATTTACTATTCTTGCGATATAGAAAATAAAAATACTATGTCTATTGACGA
>WUAP02151731.1:0-10842 GCA_015163945.2 Stichodactyla helianthus
GTTCTCGAGAGACGAAACAATAGAGAAACAAAAGACGTATATATGTCTAAAATTGCAGAATTTTTTGGTTAGGTGTATATATATAGTTTTGCTGATGAAGGCCGAAACGCCATTAAAACAGTGTTAAAAGTTACGAGTTGATCGTCTTGGCTTTCTCTGTTGCGTTCTCACTTTCTCTAACCTTCTAAACTGACAAAAACGTTCGGAGAATAAGAATTAAGATGAAAATTAATGTTGTTTTGATTAACATTAACCGAATATTTCTTTATACTCATGTTCAGTTCTTCATTGCTGTTCCTTTTTTCAAGGGAGCCATTTGCGTTGTTGTCTATCCTATAGATGATTATTTTTATCTCAGAGTGTTACCTGTTTGGTTGATTATAATGGTACAGCTAAATTCAGTATTGTTTGTTCTTTATTTTTCTTCAGTATGGTAACTTTGCATTATCGGAAGTTCACTAATTAAACCTAAGAAGTCATGAAGTATTCTGTTGTTCAGATTAATCACATTGCGCAAAGCACGGTTTTACCATAATCAATAATCAATATCATAATCGTGCTCCAGAATAACGTTCAATATTCCAAAGTTAACCGAAAAATCATTAAACTGTTTGAAGTTATGCTAAAAAAGGATGCAATTTTAGTGCTTGGTCCAATCTAAAACAAACTGAATTTGATTTTTGTGTGAGGAAAAGGAACAGTATAATGAAAAAAAAAAAAAAAAAAAGTAAATAAAAAATAATGATAATAATGATAATAATAATGCTTAAGTGAAGAGCACTGACATATTGTGAGTTTTTCTAGATAATGTTCATATAAGCTTTGCCCTTCTACAGAGAATATTTGAAGCAAAGACGAAGGTTATTTTATTTGTAATTCTCAAGCTCAACCAACAGTAGAGGGCTAAGTTACTAATTTCGAAAACAAATAAAACAGGGAACCGAACTAAGGTAAATAAAAAAGAATAAAGGAATACATTAGACAAATAAAAATTGTAAGTACAGTGAAAAATGGCAATAAAAGAAAAGAAAAGAAACCAGTGAAAGACAAACTAGTGAAAAACAAACCAGCACTCAACGTGAAAATGACATGGATCTTCTTATTAAAAACGAGCTGCTTTTTACGTTAGTTATACTTTTACGATTACTTCTGACAATATATCATCATAGGAGACAAACTATATAGAGGATATTACATGGGCGCGCGGATAAAGTTCGTATCTCCAAGCGGCCATGTAATGTTCTGTTTATTTTATAAATATCGATGAACTATCCAGGATCAGGGAAGAATTTTAAGGCGATTTGTGATTGCCGTTGATACAAGGGTAGTCATGGCAACGGTGATATCTTTACTGTGTAAAAAGTTTTAGAAACAGGAGAAATCCTGGAATTTCACTGATATCTATATAATAAAATTAATTACTACTCATTCTGATGAAAGTGATGAAGGCTATCACCAGTGTAGCCGAAACATCAACTCAGTACAAATGTACGCATGTTACCCGGAAAGTCACTCAAGCTCAAATTACTCTACTATACCGGCCCTATATATACGAGATCATTTCATGAATATACACAATGATATTCATCAGTCAAGGAAAGAGAAAACTCTATCTCAATAAATTAATGAGTGTGGGACTGTAATCTTTATATACTACCCATTTCAAAAAAGGTTTTCGGTCGGAAAGCGGAAAGCGGAAATCTGAGACCAACAGGAATCAAGGGCGACCGACAACGTTCTCGCAAAAAAAACCCCAACACACACACAAAATACAAAAACAAAACAAAGCAAGACAAAGAAAAACAAACAACAAAACAACAAACAACAAAACAAACAACAAAACAAACAAACAAAAAACAAACAAAACAAACAAACAACAAAATAAATAAAAGGAAATAAAATAAATATATAAAAAGATGCTTTGAAACACCTGCACTTCTAATATCAAATAAAGATAAATCGAGTCGAAAGCCACAGTACAAACACCCGTGTAATCATTCATTTAAACCAATGAGATCCAGCATATTTTAATTTTCATTTGGTAATTAAAATAATAAATAATTGAGGTGCTCGTTAGTGTAGGTGTTGATTAAAAAAGCATAGTTAACTACATGAATGTTCTTATTTGCCAACATTTACCATTAATTGTTCCATTTTAGATGAAATTTGTAATAATTCCTGTTTGGGATGTCAGCTGTGTTATCACAATTTTACTAATTGTGTACACAAAAGCATCGCTGAACTTCTCCAAATATCCATCGTGCCGTAACTTGTGCACCTGTCGTCATGACAACAATGGGAAGATCCTCGTCAAGTGTGACTTGAGACAAAGTAACATAACAGAACTGCAGCTGCCTCCACACATTGATAAAATGTAAGTGTAAAGTCATGGGCAGACAAAATCTACTTTAGAAGATAGACTCTCAAAGATAAGGCCTAGATTCGATATCACATGACGTCATGGTGGCTATGTTGGTGTACCTTAAACAAAGGACATCTAAATAGGGCCTTTTGTTTGAAACACCAAAATGGATGCCATGTTTTTTCTCCAGGTGGGAATAGCTGAAAACGCTTTTAGGTGGTTTGCAATCGTTTTCTCGAGGATGAAATAATTAACCAAAGACATGACCACCATTTTGCTTCGTATATCCAATGAAACAGAGCTGACGGTTCTTTCTGTAGGTAACTGAGCACAAAAGACGTCATTTCTTTCAAACAAAGACGGAAAACAATAGATTCAAAGGCCAACTATTGTGTAGAACGACAAAAGACTCCGGTACATGCAGAAAGACCCGAGCTGAGCAACACCAAATCCTCCTTTAAGCTGACTCTGCACATGTGAGCGTAAAGACTGTTTATGGCATTTTGATTCACACTCTATCCGGGTGATGATCTTTATACTGTCACATGATGGCAGACTTAGGCATCTTTATTGTGCATTAGAGTAGTTTTCGCATGAATGGAACGTTACGGCACGTAAAACTGTCACGGTACGGAACTATTGAATCCGTTGAACCAATCACATCGCGCTAGAATGCTGCTTATCTAATGAAAGTACTTTGGCACGCACCCTCACGTTCACGGTACGGCAAGTCCATATCGTGTTTTTCCCAGCAACAAGAAAACTGCTCTAGCAGTACGTGCATTAGTCTTGCACACCACCTGCGTGCTTCCCACACCAGTACTATAAGAGTGGTAAATGTGCGGTACTGACTTATAGCACGTACACGGTACAGTATACAGTAACACTGAAATAGCTTGCCATGACAATGGTTATCGTATGAGTGGAAAACGTACGGCACTGACTTACAGCACGTACACGCTACGGTGTTCAGCAACACTAAAATGGCATCTCAGTGTTTTTGTGTGAATCATCCAATCACAACGTGTTGCGGTTGCGAAAAAGAACGGCACTGCTACGAATTCGCCATATTTTTCACTCATACGAAGTCCGATCTAAGACTCGCTCAAAATCCTTGTGATCGATTGATGTAAAATGAGTCTCTGTCTAATCACGCTGTTCTTCATCCTATCGTTAGGGATCTATCAAATAACGGATTGACTGAAGTCCCTTCAGAATTCTTGAAGAATCACACAAGTCTCTCTAAACTGTAAGAAAAACTATTGTACCTTTGAGGTCTTTGTATAGTTTTATTATGTTAGCACGTTTTTTGCTGTTTTCCTTCCTTTTTCCCATCAGAAACATTTATCCATGTTTCACCATTTTCTCTATAGCATTCTTGACTTCAATTTCATCAGAATTTTGCGTTCATCGAGTTTCGAGTCTCTAACGTCATTAGAAAGCCTGTAAGTATATATACATTTATAAAATAACTTGAGATATAACGTGCGCGCTGATTGGCTGGCTACCGTATTTATATCAGAGGACAGAGACACGCTTGCGCTAAAAAAAAATATATAAATGTTTTATAAAAGCAATATAAAACGATTGCTTATTTCTCTGTACTGTGATATAAACACTATGTGAGATGAAGAGCATTCGAAAAGCAAAAGAAGCTCGCTTTTTCTCGTGTGCTCTACATCTCCCAGCGTGTTTATATCACAGTGCAGAGACATGCGTGCGCGTTCTATTTCGCTTAAATATGACATATTTAAGCGCTATGACATCGCTTTGTATCAGATTTCTGGGTAACTTTGTGGCTAGTTTGTTGCTAATGATAAGAATGATAATTTACTGTAATCATGGTTGACTTTGATACTGAAGGCCATCATTTTTATCAAATAAGATACTACAGCCGTGATACGAGCACTCCCAAGTAAGGTGTCTTAATGTTACTATTGACCTTAATATATTCACAGGTCGATCAAATACAACAGCATCAAAAGCATCGAAAACAATTCCTTTGCTGGTTTGCACAATCTGATATCACTGTAAGTGTATACATGGCTTTATTGCGGGAGGAAGGGGCCAGACCGATCATTCGGTGGGACTTTATAATACAGTGTCCTGCCTAATTTCTCCCTCTTCTCCCCACTTGGCGGTGAACAGAATCCTCGTATCCTCTTAGTATTCCTGGAAGGTAAGCATGGGCTATAGTACTACTATGTGTGCTGCTAATGCGCTGCCTTTCACCGCTGGGGTCACAGGTTCAATCCCTGGACCTGCTATCTCATGTGAGTAGCATTTGTTGGTTCTCTTCTGTGCTTCGACGGTTTTTTCTGGGTTCTCCGGGTTTTCCGGTTTTTCCTTCCTCGGCAAAAACCAACTTCTAAATTCTTTGGGTCTTCATCTTAGATTGGAGCCTCGCCCTATTGTGAATTGCCCACGGTCAGTTTTATATAACCCTCCTCCCGATTTTTTGCAAAACAAGGTAACCTCCTCTTTCCCTCGCCAGTATAATTTTAATTTGTCGAACCTTCAATAATGAAAGCTCCATCAGACTTGGCACTTGTATCGTGGCTAATCTCTATCGATCTCCTATAATTCTCACCATCACTCGGTTAATGTATTTAAGGCTTTTAAAGCACTGTTTTATTGCGCCTTGGAATTTTATTTCTTATACCAAACGCTTAAATAAGACCAGTAAAAGTATACCGTTAACGTATCGTGTTATGCCAAAGAATTATCGTCTCATACGTACCGTAAGTTTCGTACTCGTTCGAGATCAAGTAGAGTCCAAGATGAAAGCAATCTGATTTTGAATTTACTTAGGGACCTCGCGATGAACGACCTCCATTCTTGGAAAGGACGCAATCTATCACGTGACCTGCCTGTTTTACAGACGGTTGATATCACGGGTGCAATCTTTTGGATCCCGGATGCTGTTCTTCTAGACCTTCCAAACCTTGTGGAAATCATTGGAGTGACATGGTGTAAGTTCTGCACCAACTGTACTCTAGTCCAGCCCGAAAATATCATAAATAACGCAACACGTCGAAATGCAGCCCAGAACTGCAGAAAGCGGTTTTACGAGTACAAATACATGGAAATAGGGAAATCCGATCCAAAACGTTTTCTTTCTCACGGCTTCATCCCTGAATGCATGTGCGTCAAGGAGACAGAATGCGAGTTCAGACAGCTAGTTATGCCGTATTTTGAAAAGCAAGACAGCTTACCGCAGTATCTGTTTTACCTAGAGTATATCATTAGTCCTTTCACTATCTTATTGAATCTTGTAGTGTTAGTTGTCATAGTCTCTAGGAAAACCCTCAGGGGGATCCCCTCATTCTTCCTGATCGCCAACATGGCTTTTGTTGATATTATTGTTGGTGTGTATTCGATTACAGTAGCCGAGGTGAATATCAAAGAAATTAAGAAAATCTTAGAGGAGCTGATGTGGACGGGTCAAAAGCTAAAACCATCCACTGGGCCGATATTCATTGCCGGGCAATTGATATCAGTCCTTATCTCGTCAATCCTTACTGTAGAGCGTTACATCGTAATAGTGTATTGCGTGACGTCTAACCTTAAGCTTAGCATGAAAGCTACTCTCATATCGCTAGCTGTGGCTTGGGGATTAGCAATCGCTTTTGCAATCCTGCCCGTATTTGGTGTTGCGGGGTTGCGCTATAATATCAAGCGCGCATGCGCACCTCTCAGCTATGACGTCAAGTACCAGTCGGAATCGTCCACGATTCTGATAGCAATGCTGATTCTTATCGTGATGATCTATTTTCTGAATATCCCACTTTACTTCCGGATCTTTCGTTTTGTCAAAAAGAACACAGGAAACGCGGTGTGTCGTGGCGTCAAAAAGGAGATCTCACTGGCTCGCAAAATAGCCACATTGATTCTCACGAATTTCGTGTTTTTTGCCATTCCAATAATCCTAATTCTCGTCATTTCGATATTTTCTGAGTTCGACAATAATCCTTTCGACTTTAGTGGCGACGCCTTTGAGTCCACAATCTTCAAAATCATCATTGGTCAGTGGCTTCCTGTCACGTGTTTGAACATAAACGCCCTACTCGACCCATTTCTCTATGCATTCAGGCATTCTCTTTTTAAACAAGAGGTCAAGTCTCTAGTGTTCCGCTACACAGGGAAAGTGCTGCCAATAGATGAGTCGTACACTGCTAATCCAACAGCTTCCAAACCCAGTTAATCACTACTACCAAAGCCCATGTAAGTAACAGTTGATTTAGTGTCACACTTTGCACCGAATAGTTAGACTCACGTGCTCACATTCCTGAGATATGATCAAAACACTAGCATTGAAGAAAGATCCTTTTTCTCGCAGAAAATCATTTGAAGAAGGTCTACGTAAAATATTATCAATAAGACAATGCTTTAAGGACGTTCACGGGCAAATAAAGTTGCATTGAGAATTCCTTGATTTTTTCTGAACTTACTATATATTTGTTAAGAAAATGAAATAAAAAATGGGCGTAACCGTATTCGTTTCTTTGCTATGTGCCGTCAAATGATTAGGCCTCCAGAAGAAAATACGCGCGCTTTAGCGAAATATAGCGCATCGGCATATTGAACACATCGAGAAAAAATGTTGAAAATAAACTAAATGCAACAAAAAACCTACCGGGACATATATACTGTTATCCTTCACATTTCTTACACAAAGTCATGTTTGAAGAAGCAAGTACAAGGCATTTATGACTGAGGCCGGGATTACACGGTACCGGACGAATATTTGACCGTTCAAAAAGTTGTACTTTTAGGCCTTCCGTTTACACGGGACCACGCTATTCAGATAAAAATTCGTACGGTGATCTTTTGTGCAATTAAAGAGACGGCTCTGTTTGGCTGACTATAACACACGCACACACGTGGGTTTGACAATATATGGGACTATTTCAAGCGTCCACACAAAGATCGTTACCTTGACAACAAGTGGAATATTTGCCGTCCCTTGCGCCACCTTAAACAAGATCAGACCAACATCAAGAGCAAGTTGACTGGGTTTTCAGTTCTTTTTAATACTACGCTCTAGGGACTAACTAGAAGTACCTCATGATCACAATTCCATTCAATACGTAAAAGATTTTCAAGAGTTGACAGAAATGAATCAGTTGGATATATCTTTTCACACCTTTAACTGCAGTATTTCAGGTTCACATTTTATCTGTCTACGACTCAATATTACATTAAAGCTAAACCCCTAACATTGATGTGTCCTCGTCTACCAAAAACTATTGTATTTTTGTCTAGGGTTCTTTGTCAATTCTTTGTAGTCTGTGCTGTCGGTACACGAAGGCAGAACCCTAACATTATTTATTTTAAGTTTAATACATTTGATATTGAACTAAATTCCTTTGAATATCATCTACTTGTTTATTTATTATCTATTTGTTTTTCTATATATCTTCTTTTGTAGTTATTATTGCAGTACGAAAACTTTTCACATGTTTGTCACGTGTTCCTTATCTAATTTGCTTGCTTGCAAGTATTCCCAACAGGATCAGAAAGAAAGGCTTGACGGCCATGTTGGTGGTACGTGCAGACAAGGAGCTAAGGAGAACTGGCCAATAAATAGGCGTATGCAATTTTAATTTTCCCTTTCACTATATAATTAAAGTGCACCTAAAGCCTAAAAACAGACCCATATCAAATCAATCCTTATGCTATTGGAAAACCTTTTTTCAAATTTTTTTTTTAGTTTTAGCAAATTCCCGATTTTTAACAGCGCTTTAAAATAGCAGTCATCTCATCTGCATGCAGCCGTAATGACAGCTATTGCGAAAAAACTGGGGTTCAGGCTCTTTCCGAGATTGGGTACCGCGTAAACTGGGATCTGGCACTAGCAATATCGTGACGTCATCACGGGACATCGATGAAGGCGATTTACAAAGAAATGTTTGTTTATAGCTATTGACCTTCCATGAAAACTAACAAAAAAAACAACAAAAACAAAAAAAAACGCAGAATTATAGTCAACTTTTAGGATATAAATACAAGAGTTTGTATGAAGAATTGTCGTGTTCCTTGTTATAGATGTCCCGTGATGACGTCACTCGTCCCAGTCTCTCAATACGCGGTCCTCGACCAAAAAGTCGCGTTTTCAAATGGCTTTTAAAAATCAGGAATAACTTCAAATGAAGAAATTTCTTCATTTTTCGATTATTTAGGAGTATACAAATTATGATAGGCTTTAGGTGCACTTTAAGCTGCTGTACAAATGCACTAAAAATATCGCATGAGTCTAAAGGCAATATAACGTCTGGAAAATCACCCAATGCACACAATTTTTTTTTAGTTTTTCTTTAGAATCATGAAGATTTTAACGATTAATATGCTTAAAGAATTAAAGAATCTTAATCATTCACAATGCATTATGCGCCTTTTTTAAATCGCTACCAAAACTTAAAATCTGCGTTAAAAGACAAACTGACAATATTGTATGAATATGTTCTGATGGAAGGCCATATCATCAGAATATATTCTGATGGTTGAGTTTACTAATACAACTAATGTATGAGGATTAAACATAACACTAAATCTCGCTTCTTAATGTTGAAAATGTTCTACTTGCTGGAGCGGTGAAATTTCTACCTAATTCACACTCGCAAATACCAAGTTTATTTCCTAGTGAAACACAGAAAACTAGTAAATCTAAGGAAAATTATCCTGTTGATGCGGCAATACGCCATTTGCACTAAAAGGGCACGTGACCATAACCCCCTTAAATCAAGCACCAGTGTCAAAATGAACTACAGAAATGGAAAAAACATCGCGATATTAGTAAGAAGGTGAAGTTTCAGTTCAAAATGCTAGAAACAGGAGAAATAGCATGAAATATAAAACTGCAAGCAAGTC
Organism: Stichodactyla helianthus; assembly: GCA_015163945.2. Lineage (NCBI taxonomy): Eukaryota > Metazoa > Cnidaria > Anthozoa > Actiniaria > Stichodactylidae > Stichodactyla > Stichodactyla helianthus. Next base: position 9,233 of record WUAP02151731.1, read on the forward strand.
AAGTACATTTTTCCATACAAACTCTCACCTTCTAATATTGAGATGATCTTTTCATTTCTGAAGTTTACTTTGACACTGGTACTTGATTTAAGGGGGTTATGGTCACGTGAACTGTTATTGGAAATCGTCTATTTTGATCAAAATCCTTATTTGTTTTTCCTATAGTCAGTATTTTTTTAATCAGTTTGTTATCTTAATCAGGCTTCAGCACGCAGCCATATCATCAGCATCACTCTATAGTCATTGTTATGTGAGTCACTGCTGCTGTTCAGTGTAGCAAAAAACTGCATGCATCAACTACTCCATGATTGTCGTTAGTGTCGAACGTTTGATTTTCTGAAAACGTCAGTAAGCTGATAAACGTCTTTTCTAAATCCTTGTTGTTGCTGTTGATCATGAACGTTTGGTTTCTGAAAACGTTTGTACATTGTGACGTGTTTAAATCCTTGAGGTTGCTGTTAGTGTCGTCCGAAAACCGGTCGCTTTGCTTCTTTCATTCCGGGCTGGTCGTCTTAAACCACATCGAGAAAGAAAATGCAAGAAAGCTCTCCTGAACCCACTATGAAGGCTTATATACAGACATGGATTTATCGCACTGTTGGCGTGGGCCAGCCATAAAGCAAAGGATTCGAATGGCTCCAAGTTGGTGATCGACCTTCCACTGTCTGTGGCTATCAACAAATGGTAGATCTGGACAGGGAGCCAACAGAAAGCAAAAACCCCCAAAACAACCATGAGCAGCAATACAATCTTGCGCTTATTACGCTCGCGTTTCAAGAGTCGATGATTATCTTCGCCTGCGAGCGACTCCGTTGGAACTTTAGAAAACCAAAGACGCTTCGAAATGAAGCCATAAAGCACAGCCATGATCAGTAAGGGGAGGAAATAACTGAAAATGGAAAGATATACAAGAAATATCATTTGCCAATTGGCGTCAAAATCCTTTATGCATTCTGTGATGCCGTCAAAAACTTCAATTTTTGCTACCACTGCCACTGGTAACGTGATAACTAGGGAAGGAAGCCATACCACCAGGGTGACGAGCTTGCAATTCTTGAAGAAGGATATTCGCTTTAGTGGATAACATATTGCGAAGAAGCGATCAATGGCCATCAGAGTCAGTGCAGCTATGGAACCAACAATGGTAGTGTATCCCACATACAAGACCGTCTTACAGGTTACTACGCCAAATACTCCACTGAACCACTTAGACGAAAGAAAGATGCTCGCAATTTCTTGGGGGATCAGAGTTAGTGCAGTTAGGATGTCGCAAATCGCCATGTTAACAAATAGGAAGTTGGTTGATGATTTCATTTCGGGCACTTTAAGGACAGTCCTTATGACAAAAGTGTTTCCAAGAAGGGCAATTGGGATAAGGATGATCCATGCTAAGGCACGTAGTTGGTTGTTACCAGAACCAGAACCATTAGCAGTAGTTTCGTTCGTGACGTCTGAATAAAAAAAAACTTCTATTACGAAAACTGTCGGCATATCAAAGTAAAGTTAGAATCATCATCATCATCATATCACTATAGCCTGGTTCACACTAGCGTCGTAATCGTAATCGTAAGCAACGTACGCAGACTCAGTAGCGTATTTATCACTGAGAT
>WUAP02151742.1:0-10841 GCA_015163945.2 Stichodactyla helianthus
ACATTCTCTCAAATGCAATTCAACTCAAGTACATCCCAATTAGTATCCACGAGTTAGCCAAAGGGTTGGTTTGATTAAACTATTTGCCCCCTCAGAAATCACGTGACTTATTAGCATCACAATGGACAACAAACATGGCGTCTCTCGTGAATGTGGACAGCAGAAAATCTGCACGAGCTGGATTTTATAGCACGAAGTATGATGGGGAACCGAGTACTCGTGCTATTTTACATCCGATAAGAATTTAACAGACAGTTCATTTTTATATTTCTGCAAGAAAAAGATAGAATCTTTATAGAAGATGTCAAAACGATTTCAAAGATAAGTCTGATTTCTTTGTTTCACCTCCTTTGTACTCGGATTCCCATGATGCTTTGTGAGCTTTGATGCAAATTACCTATTGGGCATTTCCAAAAATGGTGCATGAAGGCGAGGCTTCGTGCGAAATCACACTTTGTGGCGTGAAACGACTGACTGTTCTGCTGTCACACTCAAAACAAAACCAAACTGATTTCTTTGTAGGTGAAGCTCCAAGGTGATCCTGCAGTTCCTCGTCACTCTCATACGGCTTGTTTATGGAGGAATGGTCACGTGGTACTATCAGGTGGGCTGGACGCAAACTCTTGTTCTTTGTCTCTACTCCAAACCATTGACACTGTGGTAAGTAACCCTAACGTCCAGTTCAGACGTTGAATTTTTGCCGTGCTAATTCAATGTAAATGAGATGATAATGAGTAGAAACAAAAAATTTGACTATAATTTGCATTAGATTCGACGCGGCAAAAGTTCGACGTCTGAACTGGTCCTAAGAAGCAAAAGCAGGTAACAAAAATCTTCTGATTATGTGAATTTGTTGGATTCTGAAACAAAGCCAAACAAATGGGCAAAAATTTCCCCCAGAGAAGTGTGAAAACGTTGAGTTTTAGCTTTGTGGACGGTTGATTTTTGTATAAGGCAGTGGACTCCGCAAAGTTCTGCAGCATTTATCAGGACAAATTCGTCTTTCCGAAACTTCAAACAAAGACTGGACACGAACTCTAACTCGTCCCCAAAATCAATCCCAGAATCCAATGCACGATGGCGGCACCTTTTGATCTTGTCCCCAAACTCAGCCCCATAATTCTGTGCAGCAGGAGTTCGTTTCCAGTCCTCGTTTGAATTTCGGAAGGGCAAATTGTGTTTCAGCAATTCCCAAAGGAAATCTTCTGATCTTTTAAAAATGCGATGACGTCACGTAAAAATGCTTTAAAAACCTTGTAGTCGTATGTCTAAAAATAATATAGCACGTGCTCGCGTAGCATGCATAGGGGAGCACGGGTGGCGTGCGCTGCTAATGCGTCGCTTCTCACCAATGCGACCCGGTGTCCTATGTGAGTGGAGTTGTGCTTCGAGGGTTTTTTCCCGGGTTTTTTCCCGGTTTTCCTCCGCAAAAAACAACCTCAAAATTCCAATTCGATCTATTGGTTGCCTTGTAATTGGGTCCTAGAGCTGTAAAGCTTTCCGTCCACTTCAGAGTGGTACAGTGGAATAAATTTAAATTTATTATTATTATATTATAATTATAATAATTGTACTTATAATAATCATAATTATATTATTAATATTATTTAATTTAAATTCAAAGCTCTTATTCAAAGTCTGTCCAAGTAACATGGATAACTTTTTGTAGCGAACTTTGTATTTACATCATAATTCGATTCATACTTTTTTTGAAAGGATTTTACAGTGAAAACCCTGACAGTCACTCAGTCAACTTTAAGACCAAGGTAAAAACTTTGTTTCTAGATTTCTAGTATTCAAACAAATGAATTTAACGACCGAATGAACGATCGAAAACTAAATTTAGTACATAAAATGAATAAATAAGTTGACAGGTCTTATGTTCAGTTGTTTTATTTCCACTTCCGTTCCCATCATGCTTTGTAGCACTGGGTCACCGTGCTGAAGGGGAGGGGGACTGGGGGATGGGGGGGTTTCTCCCAACCCTCCTCGGGAGAATCTACACAGCACTCAGTTGATGTAATATATTAATAGACCTAAACAATGGAAAATCATAAGCGTGAAGGAGTCTTTAATATCGGATAAAGATTTGTCTTCATTTGCATTTCACTTTAACTTGGATTTTCTTGGCCAAAATTACTCAATTCATTTTAAAAATCAGTACAACATGAAAATATAGTCCTAGACATTTCTTAAGTGATTTAACTAGAGTATTCGCGATCGACCTTTATGGGCATAAAATGCCCATAAAGGTCTCCCGCTCATATTTTATATATTACATACAATGAGCAACACATATTTGGATAGAACGACACTGAATAGCCCACATGCGATGTTATGAATATTTTACACCAATTGAGTGTTCTGAAGATTCTCCCATTTGACTCGGTACTAAGCCACGCTCAGCCTACTTAACAACAGCTTACTATCAATCAAAAATAAGACACACAGTGACCAAGGGATATGGAAGGACTGCTCGCAGTCTAAGCTTTGGTGTAAATGCATTGGACTGAGTAGTAGTTTCCTTAATTTAACAGCCCATTTTCGAGTTCTCGAAAAAAGGTTCATGAACGTGAGGCTTTGTACGAAATCACACTTGATGGCTCGAAATGACTGACATTTCTTTGACTTTTTCTGTTGCTTAAAAGTAAATTTTTACAAGTGAACTGCGAATAAGTCAGAGAGAAAAGAGTGACAACAGAACAGTCAGTCGTTTCACGCCACAAAGTGTGTTTTCAAACGCGCATTTTATTCTTTTCCTAGGTACTCACATACAGCCCACGTGATCAACGACAATCTTATTCTGATTGGTGGAATTGATCCGTATACCACAGGAAACCCGTCTGTAACAGTCGTTAATTTGACGTCCCTCACCAGCAGTTCGCTGGAATTACCGGTATGTTAGAAAGTAAACACAGCTTGGTCCGAGTACCTAGTCCTACAGTTCTACTGGGGAATGCGAGACTGTTGGAAACGAGTATCGGCTTTTCTCCTTTCCTTCGCGCCATTCCCTCATAAAGCCCTCGTAACCGAAAGTGCACGACCTGAACTCGATTTTGCCAACGGAAAAAAATCAACGAGCGACTTAGAGCAAGTCTAATGAATTCATAACTTTGCAGCCTAATATAGCGTGTTACATCCTGCTATATCTGATCACCTCAACAATGGAATGTAGCTGAACTTCCCTTTGTGAAAAGACGCCTATAGACCTTTTAGGATTCGGCGTATTTGTTTACCCTTTTCAGATCACGTGTCATTCCCCTGGGTTTTATTTCTTTGTTTAATGGTAACGCTTGCGAAGAACATTAAAATGGATGTACCTCAAACAAAGAATCTTATTCTCAAGGAATTGACACGTGGTCTGAAATGGGTAAACATTACGTCATAGCGAAAAGGTCTGTTTGCGAGGGGTTTTGATATCAGTCAAACCAAGATAACGTGTGGTCAAACATAGTCTGAATGCTGAATTTATCTTTTTTCAACTTTTTATATCTTTAGGTGTTACTCAATCAATCTCCATTGATGCTTCACAACCACACCAGCATACAGATTGACTCGCAAAGCATCATGGTACTTGGTGGTGGGGGGAATTGTTTTTCGTTTGGAACTCATCTGAATGACGAACCATTCGTGATAGAAGTCTCGTTATTAGGCTCGCCTGATGGATGAGAAATGTCAGAATGATCACAAAAAGAACAATAAAATTGCGATGGTTTCTTACGGTATGTCCTCTAATATTTCCATAACTTGTGTCATCAAATCGTCAAAATTGTCGTGGATTCACGAGGCGAAGTAAAAACAAGAAAGCAAACCGATCTGGTACAAACGCTATGAGAACGAGGAAAATTCATTGAATCGCGCGCGAGCGATCATGCAGTCAACTATTATAGAACAGATTTCGTATATGAAAAAATCACGGCACGAACACGGCGCGGACACGGTCAAGGCACAGCAAGGAACTTTAGAATTCTAGAAAACACCACGGTCGCGGCAAGGCACGCTTACGACACTCACCGTGCCGCGACTTTTTCACAGTCATACGAAATCTGCTCTATGGTATAAACTCTTATTTCCCACGGCCAATGAACCAATCAGAAAGCGAAATTCTCAACAGTTGTAATAAACGTATTACATTTTGAACCAATGACAAAAACCTTTTTTGGATGTGCAATGGTGTATCCAGGAAAAGTGTGTGGAAGGTCTAGGCCCACTCTCTTCCCCCATTCCTCACCCTACTGTCGTAGGGTTTTAACCAGGTAGCAACAAATAGTAGTTGAAACAGAGAGCGGATTTTGATTCCCCTACCCCCCCCCCCCCCAACTGAAGAATTCTCTCATCTCCTTTTAACGTGTTTATTAAACACAAATTTTTACAAACGTCGACTTGACGTTTTTATTGCAGAAACGGAACGGTTTTATTAACTACGTAACATTAAAATATTTATAAATCTTTTCTATTAACTGCTGCCATGCTGTCTTTTTTAAGAGCAGCAAAATTTACAACACAGGGATTTGTCCCTTTCCTTATATTATTCTCCTGCTTGGCAGGATTAATTTTTAGCATGTGTTAGTTAGCACATAATAACAGCTTCTAATGTGTTTTTCTATCGAAGTTCTCACAGCACAAATATCTTCATTCTTTGAACTCGAAAGCCGGAAAGACTGCAGAGCCTGGCAGAAGTAGATCTGCAAGGAAGTACACGGTACCCGCCATTCCTTTAGATAGAAAAACAAACATACAATAAACATGGAGGTAACGACCCTATGATTCATTCACGGAAATACAAGCACAAGAATGGTCTAGAAGCAGTCAAAAAATATAAATTACCTTCCCTTAAGGAGCGGTAATACAAGCAACAAAATGAGCCACTTGTCGCGCAACAATGTTGCGTTGCAAGTTGCGGTGTGATGCTGCTCGTATTATCACCATGTACTTACATTGTCACACAAAAAAATCAATGTTGCAAGTCGTGGCTGCTTGTTGCAAAAAGAGGCTCTTTTTTTTCTTCATGCAACAAAATTTTGCAACTTGCAAAATCCATTTCTGTTGCATGAAAAAGATACGTACATAGTGGTAATACAAGCAACATCGCTCTGCAACTTGCAAAGCAACAATTTTATGCGACAAGCTGCACGTTTTGTTACCCTGCTCGTATTATCTTCCTCTGGAACAGCCGTTTATTCTCCCCCCACCCACCCCCTCAACAACAGCACTACCCCTAGCCAAAGCCAAGAAGCAATCCTTATAGCTCAGGTATCTATTTTACCCCATCATTAACCTGTCCTTTACATCCTATCCCTCATACCATCAACAGGTCTGCAGATTCCATGTTGGTTATGTAAAATGTTGCATCATCTTGTTTAGTATGAGTATGTTACCGATATGTTGCCATGACTTTACCTTCAAACAAGGAGAAGGGTGTGTCGGGAACACGACAGCCATGTTTTCCATAATCTAAACACCACTCTGCAAACTAATGACAAGAAAATAAAAATATCTGACAAGATTACTTGGCTCATTGCTCTTCCATTAAATCTGCTACATAAAACTAAGAGAGAGCATCCAGACACTATCAAAACAGGTAGACTGAATATAAAATCACATGAAACAGTTGATTTTGGTCACGCGGTGTCACACTTTTACAGCGAAAAGCTAGACGCACGTGCTCACATTCCTACATTCATGAGCCTTGGGAAATTGATTGTTATAACACATGACAGGAGAGTGGAAATAAGCTATTCTACAACAGTTGAAGCAATCTAGAAGCTATGTATCCGGCTTAAGACATTGTTCTATTAATAATATTTTACATAGACCTTCTCCATATGGTTTTTCTTTGAGAAAAAGGATCTTTCTTCAATCCTAGTGTTTTGATCCTATCTCAGGAATGTGAGCACATGTGTTTAGCTTTTCAGTGTAAAAGTGTGACACCACGTGATCAAAATCAACTGTCTCGTGAGCCTTTATATTCACAGTGTACCTGACCCCCTCTCTAGCCTGACATGTACACATACATGCAATATCATCAGTCACTGATTCAAAGTATTCTCACTAACAAGTGTTGCAAATGATGAAAGCAGCAAAGCATTCTGCAAAGTTGCAGATGGATGCAACATGAAGAAATTTGATGAATACAACATTGCAAAAACATTTTTTTAACTGGCAACATGGACAATGACGTGCAAACATTTCAGCTGCATCTATTTCCCTTACACAGATTGCTTATTCCTTGAATATTGGGTCCTAATTCTCATAACAGTTGATGCTGATCACCATTACCTTGACAGCACGATGGATGTACTTGTCTGAATCAGTAGCTTTATACAGGGCCAGGAATGCATATGCATTGCCAGACACACCATGACATACACCATAGCCCTTCCTAAGAAGACCTTTATTCCAGATCACTTCGCCACACTTTAGGGCTGCTGTTAAGTACTTGTCTTTACCAAATACCTACAAGAATAACATGCACCACTTACAAGCTGGATTGATATTTACTGCACTTTTTAAAAGCTTCTCATTCATAAAAGAATAAAAAATTAATGTTATACATTGTGGTTATAACTGGCTGTAGAATGAGAGGTTTTTGCAGATCACTGATGCATTAAACACCCTCTGCTATTACCTTGTAAGCCTTGAGCATTAGGTGAACAGCTCCAGGAGCCCCATGGCACCAGTGCACCAGTTTATCTACTTGACTTTCTAAGGATGAGTGAAAATTACCTGAAGGAAATTGCTGGGTCAAAAGGAATTCTATGCTCCTTTCAATGGCTGCGAGGTTGGACTGGACTGCAGGAGTTGATCTGGCCTAAGGATTGGAAGAATAATCAGCAGGAAAAGGGGACACAAAATGACATAAAATTGTGTCATTCAAATTTTACGTGCAAGCCAAAGTGAGCCTGATTTTTGTTCATCATTTGTGTAGAAATAGGAGTTCTGTGGAGTGTACCTGCAACAGCATATAGAGTATGCCAACGATACCATGTGCTGCTCCAACATAATGCTTTTCATGCCACATGTACATCAATGGTGATGTGTGACGCTCCTGTTTCGCCAACCCTTGACCAGAGGTTATGATAGCAGAGCATACCTAACACAAAACCACATCCATTGTTTCTTACTGCATTGGGATTAATCAAACCTGGGTTGCATTGTTAAAATGAATCAAAGTACTCTTATGGTTACACAACCCATGCCTCCCATGACAATCTATGTTACCAATATCATGCTTTCAGCATGTTTTATATCGACTGCATACATGTAGCACAAATGAATAAATCACAATATCATTATGATTTTGATAGAAGAGCCAACACTTTCCAGTCAGTACTTCATCATTTATAGCTAATTCAATTAACGTTGTCACTGAAAAGAGCCGAAAGCTGAAAGCTTTGAGAGCAGAATCATTAATTTTTTTCACAGTGACATCATTACAATAGGAAACTCACTATGTGCTTGCAAATTCTAAAACTTGGACACCTATTCCTTAATTTCTTAGAAAGCCTACAGCAAAGTGTGTTAGTAAACAAAAGATAGTTGGAAGCCTTTAGGCTTTTTTCGGAAACAACATTAATTGAAATAGCTATTATTATATAATTATGTCATTTCAAAGAATGCCTTTCAGTCTCTCCGACAGCTTATCTATTATGTGTTTGGGACCAAACATTTGACCATTTGGTAATTGAGTGATTAAGCACATTACCTCATTCAATGTAGTGGCCTTGATCTTGTCCTGCCCTAACTTATGCTGTACATACAATAGGGCATATAGATAGCCTGATCTACCATATAACACTTCATCTGGTAGTGACTGATCTTTGCAAACTCTGTCACACATACTCTCCAACCTGGTCAAACATTTTTTACTTTTTTCTGTTTTGTTTAGAGTGGAATAAAGAACAGCCAGTTGGGCAAGAATCCCTGTTATTGAGAAAAAAAAAAACAGTCAATAAAGGGCTCATGAATATTTTAAATTATTATATGCACATCCACTGGATATGAGCAATTGCATGCTCTGATTGGTTCCTCTACTAGGATATCAGCTCATATCCCATGAGTAGAGAAGTAAACAAAATGGCAGAGCATTTCACCGATGTTATTAAAATTCTATATTTCTCAGAATCCAGTGGATGCTGATATAATAAAACAATTATTCCACTCAATCTCATCGTACATGGCTTATAGCTGACTCAGCGCTGCAGGCCTCATTGGCTATGAGCTCATGTTGACTCAATTTCGTGGAATAATTGTTAAATAGTGATATTACAGTGCATTTCACATAGCTTTTGACAAGTGGGTTCTGAAGTTCATTTGGAAGCTCTGAGGTTCAAGTCATACTTTGGAAGATCACAACAAACTTTGTTGGCAAACTTTGAACTTACTTCCCACAAAAATTTGGTAATTCAACATTAGATATTATTTACATGTAGTCTTTCATTTGCAAATAGACTGATCCTGTGAACACTAGCTCCACCAATGAGAGCGTAAAGTTTTCCTCAAAGGAATATGGAGGGTTGGACAAACAAAACTACAAACCTCTTGATTTCAGGGACATTTAAACATTTATTGACTATTTGTGTCAATGTTTTCCCATGTTACACAACATAAAACTAAACTGTATGTGATTTTTAGTGTTTGACATTATTTCATAGCACAATCTCAATAAAAGGTTTTGGCTTGTCCAATATAGCAATGGTATCTGTGGATTGCAGGATTGGTCTATTGTACTTGTTTTTCTCCTTGAAGACAAAACACTGCCCTCCTTTGTGGAGCCGCTTACAGCCAGTGTAAACCTTGAAGTTGATTTGAACATAACTAACAAACTTGTGTGGGAAGTAAGTTTAAAGTTTGCCAACAAAGTTCCTTGTGAACTTCTAGAGTATGACTTGAACTTCAGAATTTCCAAATGAACTTCGGAACCCACTGTCAAAAGTTATGTGAAATGCACTATAAAAGTGGTACAAGGACCTGATGCAAATAAGTCATGCTGCACTTAACAGAGGCTTTGCACCATCACAGAAGGCACAACAAAACAGTATTTTTCCCCTGGGAAACTGAATACTTTCTCATGTAAATCAGATTCAATTGTTCTTGCCTCCTGTCATGGCTGCCTTCAAGTGATGGTGCAAAACCTCCATGATTACTGTTTTACAATCTTTCTGGCCCTCTCCTTTAAATAAAACAATTTGAGACTTTTCCTGTCCTCTCCTTTCCCTTTGATTGGTCTTGCATACATGATGTAAATTTAATACTTGATATACATTTTTTAGTGTGTGTGGAAAATGAAACTGGATATCAGAATTCTTTTCTTACCAGCATCGCCACAGAGGAAGGTGCTCCTTCTTCCACGTAGATTGTGTTCACCAATCTCAAGTATTTCTAATGCCCTGTTTAAGTACTCTTCTTTCTTTGTAGAGTCATCTTTAAAAAGCGTCCTTGTTAAATGCATGAAAAGGAAAGCAACACCTAAAACAATACAAAATGAAGAAATACTCGTGGTTTGCAATTGATGTCATAGCCACCATGTTGGAAGAAATTGACAAAAGATTTTCAAATTAATTCTTTTGTTATATCTTCCAACATGGCGGATATGCCTTTTGTTATTTTACTCTCTTGGGAATGATTGCAAACCAAGAATTGACAAAGAAAACAGACAAGAAAACCTTTCATGCCTTGGAATTTCGCAAAAGAATGTTTTTCATAGTCTGTTATTAATAAAATGAATATTAAGAGCTGGCAACCTTACAGGACAGTTTAACTTACAGCATCTATTGTTGGACCACATGGCACATCCACTGTTGCACCAGCCCACCCCCACCCCACCCCACCCACTTAAATAATTACTGGTGCTTTACCTCCAGTCCCAGTATAAACCGAGTAATCGTGATCATTTCGTTCATCTTCAAATCCTTGCTCGAATCTTGATAAGAGCTTTAGAGTTCCTTGCTTGATGTTAGAATAAAACGACTCATCCAGCTTATCAATAAAAACAATCATGCAAATCTTACTGTAAACTATAGGTTATTAGAATATCAAGAACGTACAACGTCAAGATCTATGAAAGTCATTCACAAACCTGTCCATTTGCTGCGACTAGTTTTGAACTGCCATCATAATCTGAAAAGCAATTCTCAAACTCTCTGACGTCTCGAGAAGCCATTTTTAAAGTCAGAACTCCATTGAAAAGATGAAAAATAACGTTGAACAAAAAACAACCTGCAAACTGCAGCTTTTGAGCAGTTGGAAAGAGAAAACCCGACAGGCGTTCCTGGTAATATCCACAGGAAACCCAAACAAATCATAATCAAAATTTTTACGAATGAGATTGACACGGCTTTAAAAACCGATGATTGGCTAATCAATATTCTTAACGCACAAGATTTTCCGCTGAAATTATCACAAACTCGCGGTAGAAAAAGAAGGCTTCTGCCGCGTCATCATGCGTACTGAAGAATTCACGTGACAAAGCAGTAGCCCGCCTGCCACCTTTGCTCAAGTGGCCTTGCGCTCATGAGTATAGCAGCTTTACTTTGCATCGACCTGTAGCGAACGCAGACAAACCAGATGCCCTGTCGCGGTTTGTGCTTTCGAATAAACTCCTGAGCCTAGCCGTTCTTATAGACTAACAGTAAGTTTGTGTAGCGTTTGACCAAATTAATCGCACAGTTTTCTGTTGTGATACAATTCTGATCTTTTTATTTCACAATCATCGATTTATATCACTATATGTAATTTAATATTAATATATTAAATTACATATATAGGTATTTCACAATCATAGAAGGGTTATGTTACTTTGACTGCATGTGGTTGTAATTTGATATCATTGTTTACATTGC
>WUAP02151753.1:0-10841 GCA_015163945.2 Stichodactyla helianthus
AAGAGTTCAGCTTCAGTGATCTTCTTTTGTCATTTTAATTTATTCCTATCCAACTAAACTACAAATGTTCTTTTTTCCTATGACAACCTTCTTGCAAGTAGGTGTATATATATATAAATATATATAAGTGAAATAAAGAGAAAGCCAAGACGATCAACTTGTAACTTAGATACTGTTTAATTGGAAGTTTCGGCCATTCAGCCTTCATGTCCCCTGGGGCCTATACACCGTCATTTCCCTCACTGTATCACGGACGGCATTCTTTAGATTTTGTACAAGCCAAGGTATTTTTTCAAGCATTTTCATCGCCTGCAGATTGGTTTACTTTTCCTACCTGCTGGGCCTCTACTCTGTCCACGACCCTTACGTCCATCATTATCTTATATACACAGTCATTGCAAATAAAAATCTGTCTAGCTTTGTTAGGTTAAATATCAAAATATATGGGGGTTTCAGTTGAATCCTCTCTCTTGTAAATGTTATATTACCTATTTTGAAGCACTGAAATGACCGTCACAGACCATCCACAGTTCATCTCTTCATGGGTCCAGGCATGCGGCTGAACATAGAGTTCATTCGTCTGACCCCCAGACGAATGCACTTGTACTCCTTATCATAAACTATGAAAAGGTATTCCTAAACTCTCAAGCATTCCTTCAATGCTCATTCAAGCCATCAAGATGACTCAAAGTGAAGGTTAAATGGTGCTCATGCTGTTGTGTAGACTCTTGAGAAGGTTTCAATAAAGTTGCTGTACAATAAATGGTGCACTCCAGGATGGATGGAGATAAATCTCTACTGATTCTATCAGCTCTTAGTCAATGACGATATGACAGTCTCTCTGCTCCGCAGGCCAGGTAGGGCTAGTATTTCTACAAAACCCGAAAGATAACCTCAGAGACTCGTTAACCAAGGTAGATAGTAAGAAGAAATTCTGTCAGAAAAAGAATACGATAACGATCAGACTCTGCTGTTTTTCCTTGATTATCTCTTTGCGTCGCGTGTTTTTAGTTTATACAATCTCGGTAATTCCTGTTCAGCAGCTTGACGTAGCACCAAGTTTTAGCCAAAACTTTGGTCCTCATGTTTAGTTCCAACTTGCTATGCATTTAATGACAAACTATTTAATCGTTTTATTTCAAAAGAATCTTTCTGTCACTTGGTCAAGTCAAGTGTGGTCCAAAAGACGCGAAGAATCTTATTTATGCGAGTTTCTGTCAAATCAACATCTTTTTTTTTTGTATCTATCTTCACTTTCCTGTGTTTGATTATGAAATCAACTCGTAATTTACTCTAATGAGCATTGATTGTTAGCTGTCAGTCAAACAACTCTTTGTTTAGAAAAAATATCGCCCACGTGAAACTAATTTCAACACTTGCACAAAGCGGTGCGGCCGAGGCCACATTTGGTTAGTGAAATATCAAGGAGGTTGTCAGTTTGTGGGCATCTAGTGTCACTAGACTGCAAAGCATCCTTCGAGTTCATTATTGCAGATCAACTGGTCAATCCCTCTCGCAGCAAATTCAATGGCACCAAAAAATCTACCAGTTTTTCTCCTGTTGTTAGTAATTCAAGCTCCATGTTTCGTCTTGGCAGGAAGAATGGAGGAATTTTATCCTTTTGAGGGCATCGGTTCTTCGCGCGGTTCTTCCGAGCTCCTAGTGAATAGTGTTTCTCCGCCTGTGACTCTAAGGACCACCTACAACTTTTATGGAAAACCTTACAGAAAGCTTAGAGTAAGTACCATGATTTTTTGAAAAAAGGAGGAATTATTTGTGGTGATAAGATCCATCGTTTTTTTTTTTTTGTTTTCCACAAAAGATGTTACTTTGGGTTTGAAATGAATTTTCATGCTTTATTAAGGACATTTATTAAAAGCAGATTTGAAAGCGTTTGACTAAGTGGTTCGCCTATGTTCGCCTTACGCAGATCACTTGCGAAGGAAGGAAAGAAGGAAAGAAGGAAAGAAGGAAGGAAGGAATTGTTTGGCTTTTGTGCCATTATGGATCGAAGAGTCCATTGCATTGCTTCGCTCTTTACAAATCTAATTATCCTCTCTTCGTATCCTTCAACGAAAGACTTAACAAAAACAAACAAGCTTCGATATGCTACCGTTCCTTGAAACCTTTGAGTAAAATTTCTCGTGACTGGAGTTCATATTCCTGCAAGTTTCGAGAAATCTTAATTGTAATTTCAAAGGTTAGAATAACAAGTTTCTTTCTCAAGCCACAATTTTCGGGATAGCTTGTGTTTTATTTTTAAGCGATCGGCTCGAGTGTGAAGACAACATAGAGAAGAATGCCTGTGCTATTTATTATCATTAGAATTCCTCATGTACCTTAAGGAATTGAATGTAGGGAGTGTTGTCCTTCTACACGGCGCACCCCCTTGATGATGGCCTCACATCACGAATTTACACCCTAAACCATGTATAATCTGTTTATTCTTACGGATTCTCGTATTAATCGGTTTTTGCTCTTTGTTTTCGCCTTACAAGTATTCTCTTTAAGTGCTTAATGCTATAAATTCCAATGTATCACCATCCATCTAAAAGCCTGGCTTTCAAGCGGGTGTGTAGAATAGTTGTCGTGCAGCAGAGTCCTGGCTACAGATAACTGAGATAACGTTAACTGACTTTACCGACAGTATTCTGTACCTAGTTTGATTGTTTTGGCCTTGTTTTTGACATGTGTTGAAGTGTTCTACAATGTATAAAGGTGACCGGAAATGGCGGTTTGTTGTTCGTACTCTAGGGAATCTTTGACGCTCTTAATCATTTTGGAGAGCTCTTTTGAGACTTTGTTTGATTGTATAAAGAGACGCTCCAACTAAGTATTTATTTGCGGTTGTCGAAGCGGTACTTGAGATGTCGCTATCCCACAAGAATTGCCCGGAGCTCCAAGAAAACTGTCTTTGCAAAGGTTCCTTAGTGATTTTAAAATTCATCCTCGTAGAAATTAATGACATTCTGAAACTTGCCTGAAGGAATTTAAGGTTAAGAAAATACTGCGTCTCGGACATAGATGCATTAGTTAAGGTCATCAAGGGTTCTAGTTTCTTCAACAAAAACCTATTTTTCTAGCGGTCTATAACAAGTGTCCTTCTAGTAGTACAGTTTGGAAAGAATGCGCGCACGAAAAACTACCAAACAAGCTTCGAAAATCGAGCGAAAATGATGTTGAATTTAGACCATTTCTAAGCTGCGCGCTTTATACACAAGTATGGAAAAGAAATAGAGAATAGAATCCTGGAACAGATGTTTTAATCGCAAATGTCAATCAAAATGTAATTCAATGGGATTAAGTTCGAGGGTTTTTCCCTACACTAGACAGCTACCATTAAAGAAGCATTGCTAGGAATGCTATCGTGTGTTCCTTATTAGGGTCTGTTATTCGTTAGATGGATTCATGGGTTTCTTTCCTCATTACTATCAATCATGAATCACTGTTCACGACTGCGCGGGTTCAAATAACCGCTTAACTGACATTGAAAAGTTTCAAGCGCTAGCTGCGCTTTGATGGAAAATGAATATTGTATACGCAAAAGCGCTTTTTACGAACTCCTAGTTAGGAACAAAGAGTTTTTATCGGGTCTGATTCAACCATTACTATCTTCTCTGGTCTATAATGACCCGAGGGTATTTGCCTTTGGCTATAGTACAGTTATCTACAGCTAGGACGCTCAAGATAAGCCCGTGTCTAGGGTATGAAATAGAGTATAAAATCGGTTTTAAGTCTGTTCAAGGTTGCACTTAACTAAGTTTAAAGAATAATGAATAAGAATAAAAGAGAGAGAGATTCACAGATGGGCACGTTTTCGGGCCAAATACTTCAATCCTGACATTTTCATGGTCCAAAAAAGGCGTTTTTAGCTGCGGAAAAAAACAACATATCCCATGATTATTATTATCGTCGAGGTTTCATTGGTTGATTGTTAGTTTTGCTGCAGTTCTCGTGATAATTTCCTTATATAAATGAAATGTCAATTTGGATGTTCGGTGTGGCTTTCTGTCTTGAGAGGCGGAGAGGAAGGTTTGGCATTCGATTAATTTTAACCTCAAAGGCTGAACTCAAAACCTTTCGCTAATCAGATTAAAAAGACTAGACTAAGAAAGAAAATGAAAAGCCTGTGCACTATGTAAGGTCGAGGAGCAAAGTGCTAATATACTAATTAGCTAGCTTTTCCCACCCTCCCCTCCCCTCCGTTTAGAGGGGCAAGGAAACGTCTACACGCAGGGTATCAGTTAGCGAGTCGAGAGGGCGGAATAGTATTACAGATTTACGTGGCCAAAGCTAGTCTCTCGTGAGTTAGATGTTGTAAGATAAATTATTATCACTATGCTATGCGTCGTGGATTCGATTGCTTTGTAATTAGTCTGCAGCAGTGATAGTCGTTCTTTAGTTTGGCCAGCGAGTTGAGACAGTGGAACGATAACCATACTTCAGTCAGTCTGACCCTAGAACACCATGAGGTCCTTACCATAGGGAGGGACCACGCGTCTGGCTTCGCATTAGGTTCTTACAGTTATACAAGAAACGACTTTAAATGGGCGTGGCGTGGAACAACTTTCAGCGCGACCTTTCCTTTCGCAAGGCTGTACGCAAGCCAGGTCCAAAATTCCTTCGTACGCTCCATATTACTAGAGAACTCTTCTATACTTCTCTCTCACACCAATGATTGTCGATTTACAGTGTATTAAGAGCACGAATATATAACTATGAGTAAAATTTCTGGCGATGAACTTGAAAACCATAGCCCACTTTCGACATTTTGGTTGAGAAATCATGCTAAAATTGATGGTATGAAATAGTTACCAATGCACTGAGGAGCGCAACCTGTAACGATACTGATACTTGTGTTAGACGTACAGACATTTTTGAGCCGCGCGAACCGAACGTAATGAAATCCTACTGATATGACAACGGTACAGTGTACATTTAACAATTATTCCACGAAATCGAGTCGTACATGAGCTCATGGCCGACGAGGCGCACAACGCCGTGTCGGCTATGAGCCATGTACGACGAGATTAAGTGGAATAATTGTTTTATTATATCCACATCCATTGGATTGTGAGAAATATAGAATTTTCATTATTTTCAAGTTTAAAATATGAAATAACGTCGGCGAAACGCTCCGCCAATTTGTTTACTTGTCTACGGGATATGAGCTGATGTCCTATATACATTACAATAATCAAAGATAACATACATTTCTAACCTCAAACACCGTAAACGATACACCAGAAGTCTTTAATAGGTATCGATGGGCAGTGCGGGTGGTGTGTGATGTTAATGCGCTGTCTTTCACCTCTTGAGGTCTCGGGTTCGATCCCTGGACCTGCTATCACATGTGAGTGGAATTGTTTGTTGGTTCTCTATTGTGCTTTGAGGAATTTTTCTCCGGGTTCTCCGGTTTTTCCTCCCTCCGCAAACATCCAAAATTTCTGTTCTATCTTTGGGCATTCACGTTAGATTAGAACCTAGCTCTGTAGTGAATGACCCACGTTGTTTCACAGCAACAAAAAGCCTCGTAAAGGTTTTAATAGTTTGATCTCGCATTTTTGTGTTACGAACTTATCTTTCTTCAAAATCCCAGTGATTTTGGTATCGCGCTATCTTTCATCGATGTTATTCTTTCTAAAGTAGTTTTCTTTAATTAGCAGAACAATCCCAAAAATCTGAGAGTTAAAACTATTCTCCGATAAGCTATCGCTTTATTTGAGTAATTAGAAGTAGAATTTCTGGTTCTCGTGATGATAACGGGAGTTTTATAGGTTAATAAGTGAAGCACAGGTATTTTTACAACTGTAATCAACTAAAAAGTATTGTTTTACTGAAAAGAAAAGGATGGAATTTTCCTTGCGCTTTGTTTTTCATTGGCCAATTTTCGTGATTCAAATCTGTGACTCGTACTTTATTGATAAGGGTACGAATGATCCACTTCCCGCGCTTCCCTTGCGCTTCCATTAATCTTGATTCCGAGGCGCTAGGTTCATAGATTTCAAAAACAGCAAAATATTATCTGCAATTCTTTGGGTTCGGTTGCCATTTTCACCCGATTTCCGTTCAGGTGTGATGCAGGGGGCCAGCGCACTAAGATGGCTTCGGTGGAAATGTTACTGAGCGAAAGCATTTTCAAAAATAAATCGAACCCAAGCTATTGAAGGAAAATATGTTGAAGCTTCCATCTTTGCCATAACTAAAAGTTGAACCCATATTTTACGATTTTTTGTCGGTTAACAAGTGACTCCGTTTATGGGTTGTGTGTGTTGTATAAAGAAATAATCTAGATACAGTGGAATCTCACCCCTTCTCCGCTTTTCGCCAACAAGGGTGGGGGGTAACGGGGTGTGACAAGTGGCTGTACACAGGGCTGAATTTACATTCCCCAGCACTTAGATATAATTGGTTTTTCATGTGGCTTATTTATGATAGCAAACGTCTTTCGTGCATTAGTTATCTTATCACCGAACGCAATGATTCGTTATTAACTACCAGTTAGTGTAAATCAACCCGAGATGAAGCCGGAAAAGACCCTCACGATCTTTTGGCCCTGCCCTTTCTCATGACCCTAAGGGTATTCTTGACTGACAAATCAGCTCGTAGGGTAATCGGTTTGACGTGATAATCGAGTACATATGCGCAAACCATCACGCGTTCGGCAATTGACTACCCGGTTAACAAGACAGCTAGCAAGAAGATCTAGTGCGTGGAAACGGCTGGCGTAATTGGTTACATTTACTTGTATCATTGCTTGCTTCACTCAGGCAAAGATAATCTACAATAAGGTGGAGTTATTCGCAACTGAATTAAGCTATAGTATTCAATCTCATCTCATCTCATTAAATCCTCTTGTTGGGACGTTGATTTTATATCCCGAGTGCTAATTCGTTTTCGATAAGGCAAAGTGATAACCGATCTACTAAAATGTTCAGAAATCGAAGGTTTGGAATTCCTTGAGCTTTTGTTTTCGTTGGACCGAAAATCGAGGTCGCCCGCACGAAACCATGAAAAGAAAGCAATTTTAGTTGTGTTAAATTAAGCTTTACAGGAGAAGGGGGAAATACTGAGGAGAATCAGGGGGGAGATGGTTAGTGGGATAAACTGGTCCCCTAAACCTTTTCATTTCGCCTTATTCTTGATATGGGTCTGTAAGACCACTTTAAAATCACTTAATTGCGCTGGAAATAAGTGCAGAATTTCTTGTCCAAAATATGTCTATAACGATATCTTTTGCGAACTCGTGAAGCAACCATTTATCAAACACCCCTACCCCCCCTACCCCCCCCCCCCAAAAAAAATTCCCCAACCCACACATTTTGCCAGCCTCTGTTAAGCTTCTCTCCCACCAAGCCAGCAACGACAACGAGACGCGAGTACGTACTGACACTATATGTTTTTTCTGCTAATTTCTTACAGCTACATTCTGATCGGTCCGTTTGACGCATTTATGCTTTCACTGATCAATTCTGATTATACTTCTACAATGTGCATCTTAATCTCTGTGCCATCAATAAACTCATCCATTTTCTCCCTTAGGTTTACAGAGATGGATTGATCACACTAGGAGACAAGGAAATGCCACTGCCCCCCCAGAAACACAGGAAGTTCCCCTTCCCTTCCGAAGCAAAAGTTATCGCACCGTTCTATGGTCCGGAGGGAGTCACCAACGACAGTAGGATATCTTATAGTGAGACACGTGACCCGGATATCCTGACTCGGGCGAGCAGAGATGTCAGGCGATCGTTCGCTGGCGAACAAGACTTTAATGCAACTGCGGTCTTTATTGCCACGTGGTACAAAGTTAAGCATGCGCATCACAGGCAGCATAAGAAGGTGGGTTTTAGTCCTCTCTCTGATTTACGTGTAGAAGAAAGCTTGGGGTCCATACGGAAAATGCCTTCTCGCCCCAGAATTTGGAGCAAGAAAACAATCGCAATCTGATCCACATTGAATTTTCTACTGATAAAAAATTTAAGATAATTGAATTTTCTACTGATAAAAAATTTAAGATAATTGAATTTTCTACTGATAAAAAATTTAAGATAATTGTAAAAAAAAAGTACTTTGGAGATGCGGGGTATCGAACCCCGGGCCTTCCGCATGCGAAGCGGACGCTCTACCACTGAGCTACATCCCCAAACCCACAAATTTCTTCGGTTGCTAGAGTGTCATATAGGCTGTTCAGAAGTTGTTCCCAACGTTTAATACTTTTATCATGAGAAAACAAGCAATATACAGTGATCTCCAGAAAAACTTTGAGCGATGTCAGCTTTAGTGATTCGTGGGTTATTCGTATTACAAGATCCAAATGATATTAAGGGGAAAAAAAAAGAATTTTAAAAAAAGGACTTTGGAGATGCGGGGTATCGAACCCCGGGCCTTCCGCATGCAAAGCGGACGCTCTACCACTGAGCTACATCCCCGAATGGATGGTAACATCATCATCTTACTATATTTTAATATTGGTGGTCTTTTTTGCGAGAATTGTCATGCAAGGGCAATACAAAGTTTGGCTTTACATTCAATTAACTAATAGTAATTAATGCCTTTTATGTCACAAAGAACAACACTTTTCAAGCCGTGCTCGTAACCAATGGAAACGAAACCTTTGTTATTTTCAAATACCTGAAACACGGTCTGCAATGGACCAAGGGATACCATGTGTACTGGAAAGGCATCAGAATGACGCATGCGCAGGTTGGATTCAGTGCTGGAGATTTCGTAAGGTACAGTCGTATTTGATTGGCACGTTATAAGCATAACTAGCTTAGTCTATCTTTTCTATCTTCCATTATCTTTCATCTTTCGTGACCATCATCATCATCATCATCATCATCACCATCATCATCAGCAGCAGCAGCAGCAGCAGCAGCATCAGCATCATCAGCATCATCAGCATCATCAGCATCATTATCACCACCACCACCACTCATCATCATCATCATTATCACTGAGTCTTATCTTACTCGCCGTTTATTGTCATCTTTATTAAGGTACTACACGTTACCAGGCTCAGGATCCGATCAAGTCCGTCTTTTAGCAAGTAAATCCAACATGTTCACCAAAGGCCAATGGATATTTAAGGTCGGCTGGCCTGATATGCACGGCATGGAGTTTCAGTCTGCTGACAGCCATGAAATAGATGAATCTCCTTATTTGAACTTCTTTGCGGGCCAATGTAAGTATGATACTGTACACAGGAAGCCCACTACGAATTCTCGCAACTAACCGAGTCACGTGTCTTTTCAGTTTATGAAGGCTGTTTCGTTGTTCACGGATACCTCACGGCCAACCGCAGCCAAATATGGAAAGATGTGGGTATTCGCTCGTGTATGGCGCTGTGCTTTGAGCGTCACCAGCCGTACGCAGCGCTTCACAATGGCAGCCAATGCGCATGTCTGAGTAGCATTAGACACCTGATCGAGGCGAGTACTGACCAGGAGTGCAACATGGCCTGTTCGGTCAATGGTAATGAGGTGTGTGGCGGGAGAATGACAGCGTCTGTATATGAAGCTGTTGGCAGCGCAGTGATACAGTCTGATCAATCAGGTGGTGAACGCCAGCAAAAAGGTAAAAGTGGTTTAGAAAGAACGCGAGATAAAATTACCGCTAATGCGCTAATATATGCGCTGGCACATACCAGGATTTTTTCTAGGGGAGGGTGCACCATTAGTATTTGTAGTATTTGCGAGTGAGGGGCACATTATAGGTGTCTGGAAGGGCACTTTCCTGTCCTTGGAGGGGGGGTGGTGCGCACCCACAACACCCTCCGCCACTGCAAACCGTGGTAATATATATATATATATATATATAACACTAGAAATCCCTGGCCTTCTGACCATTTTAAGGCTAAATCTTTTACGCTATCTGCTACCCACGTTAGCGCAAAAGAGAAAAGAATCTAGTCTACTTAACTGGTCTGCTTTGCGGCTATGTTGTGCTAATTCACTTAAGTGGTGAAACATCTGGCATTCCAGAACGTCAAGCCCAGTCAACCAGGTTCGTACCTTGATGGGTAACCAGTGAAATGTATGGCCTTTTTTACTTTCCTTTTGTTTGTTTGTTTGTTTTTGTTTGTTTTTGTTTGTTTTTAATTACTGAGTAAGCTGTCCAATCAGATTTAGAACGTAATGGTACAAAACATATGTCTCTTATTACAACCACAGATATAGTTGAGTGTGCAGTAGGAGTGGTCAGCTGTCATGCCAATGCAACCTGTGTTAATCGATCTCCTGGATACTGTTGTCAATGTAGGGAAGGTTTCTATGGCAACGGGATCACGTGCATCGAAAAAGGTTTGTGCTCAGTAGTAGCGACGTACTGTGCCATGACCGTGACGGTGAGTTATGATTTGGCGTGACAAAACACGTACGTTATGCGTGGTGTGAAATCATACGTGACAACGCGTAGTGTGTGACAGATGCCACATGACTGTAACGCTCACTTTTGATTGGCAGGTGCCGTCCAGCGCATGGTTGGCGTGATCTCAGGTGCAGTCAACGGTGAAGAATTGAAATCTCTGAACATGGATACCATAGCATTCTCAGACGATGGTCGAGCGTACGTTTCCATTCGAGGCTTTCCGTCATCTCTGGCTCATTCTGCTAAGGTGTTGACCCCCCTGACTGACGTGGTAGGCTGGATGTACGCTAATCCGAAACCCAGTGGGTTTTACAATGGTTATAGTGTGGTTGGTGCCAGGTTTGTTAGACGATCTTCTGTGCACTTTGATTCAGGTGTGTTGGGATATCGTAAGTAAGTAAGTAAGTAAATTCTTTATTTACAGAGGGTAGCACTAAATAGCAATATGCTAACAAACCTGTGGCCCTCTAATA
>WUAP02151764.1:0-10840 GCA_015163945.2 Stichodactyla helianthus
AACCCTTGCACACCAATTGTGTAAGTCCGCTTCTCAGTCGGTAAGTAAATTTTATCGGAAGTACCCCTGTGGCGGATCCAGGGAGTGGTCACAGGGTGCCCGTGACCCCCCCCCCCCCCCACCTTCTTACCTTGGAACATCGTGTTCTACTTAACAAACATTTTTCAAATTTTACGTTTTCAGTTTTTTCAAGTTGAATTTCAATTTTTTTTTCTTGTGTGACCCCCCCACACCCCAAATCCAAATCCTAGATCCGCCCCTGTACCGAAGTGGCTCGACGATTATAGATTCAATTGATCTCCTGTCGGCTTGTTATCGATCCACAACGTTCCATGTGCGTTGGAATATTCAAGAATAGTATTCTTCGAATTCCTGTAGTGCTAAGTGTGCTTTGTGCTTTTTTGCACCACTGAGTAAATTATTTGCAACCGTGCCTGCATGACAAAACTCCAAACTTGTTAGCATGGAGTGCAAATGATTGAAGCTTATAAATAACAATGATTTGACTAAAATTTGCATAAAATCATTCAACAAACTACACACAATTTTTATACCAAAATATTCATTTTTCAGCACAAAACTCGCAAAATTACAAAGCCACTACCCTGGTAAAGCATGTCAAATACTAAAAATGACGAAATTACTTTATTTTAACAAGAAAAGATGCCTGTTCAGTACTTGAATTACTACTCCGGGCAAAACCGGCATGCAAGTTTCTTTGTTTGTTTTGTCTCGTTATTCGTGGGGGAGGTAGTACCAGCTGATTTCCGGTTCGAATTAGCCAGTCAGGGCTATCTCTGTCGCGTAGGCAAGCGTTCCATGCAAATATTAAGATGGCGGTGCTGGAAGCACGTTCTTCGATCGACTACGGGAGAAATAATTCAAAAATTCAAGCTTTAATACCATATCTAGACAAGTTTCGATTGTGTCTAAGGCCCGGTTCAGACGTCGAACTTTCCATGAGCCGAACCTAATTACATCAAAGAAGACCGCCTAATTATCCATTGTTTTGAGTTCGGCTCATGGAAAGTTCGACGTCTGAACCGGGCCTAAAATGTTCACTATCGTCGTGGCCGCGCGTATAAAATCCTTTGCGCGTGGCGAGGCGAAATCAGCTAGTACGTAAGAGATTTATGGTTATATTGAATTTAAAGCTGTGCACCCGAATTCTATAGAACGAATTTTTGAATACAAATTATAAGAATAGTCTGAAAGTCAAATTGTCTAAATTTCTTTGAAAAAATCTTAGTTAAAATTAAGAAATTTGGTCGAGCGAGAACCCCTACCCCCGGTCAGGGCAGCAATGGCGCTCTAATTTTCTCCCCTCGGGGTAATGATAACAAGCTGTGCAAGTTCACTTCACGCTGATTGGTTAGTTCCCTCTGAAAGATTTACTCAGCAGTAATCAGGCACAGCTTTTAAGCTGTCTAAACCAAAAAAAAAAACGTTATCGGGTTCAAAAGGCTAAATCAGTGAAGGTAAGATCGAGGAATAGTTAATGAGGCCCATAATATGCGTTGAGCATTGTTATAATTCTTGAATATTACTTTCTTCGAGAATTCGAAGCAATGTTCGAGAGTTTATTAAGTGCTTACCCATAACCACTTTCAGTCTTAATTATCTTCAATGTTTTAACTTTTTGAACCCGACAACGTTTTTCAATTTGGTCTATACAAATGTGTAAAGTGGTTGTTCGTAGAGAATTTTCCTTAGGTATTTTCACAGTCTTTCTTTGGAGATTTTTTAGGAGATTGCTCAATCGAAGTGTATTTGTTTGGCGGCTTGGGAGATGAAATGATTTGTGCAGCTCAGTGATCCATAACTGTTTTGAGAATGAATATAAATCTCTACGGAAGACAAATAATGTCATTACAGGGATTCAAAATAACGTTTCAGTTTCAAGCCCGTAAGCTTAATTTTGAACGGGGGGGTTCGTTTTCCAACAGGATGGACCTGTGCGCTAGGTATGAGATCAGCAGAGTACTCAATAGTCAAGAAGTCTGACCGAAATGACAGACTTGAAAGAGGTTTCAACTTGACTAAGTCTATAGTTACTAAAATCATCCCCCCCGGTTTTGTGTATCTTGGGCTCATTTTTCAATTTAACTTCATTTTACTTTTCTAAAGAGCCGAAAAAAGAGGTCCAGACCGGACCTTAACAGCAGGGGCGGTTCACCTCCAGGCTGAATTTTTCTAAAGACTGTTTTAAAATGTTATCGCATACGATAAGTACTATATATGCCCTCTCTCAGTCTAAATTGTATTACCTTGAAATTATATCAAGCAGTTTTAATGTGCTTTTCTCATCTTTTTATTCTTTTATGTTTTGAAAACAATTTTTTTTCATTTTTGATCAACGAATAGCCGGCAGACCTGTGAAAATTGCCGGCTGTCCCGGATACTTTTGGGAACGAATAATGTCAACTCGTTGTGTTACTGGGCTGCGTCATTTGTTTACACTGCTTCTCTGTTGACATATTACAGTCATACCAGGTGATCGTTTCTAATTCGAATGATATTTAGTTAATTTATAATTGGATCACTTTTTTTGTGCCACACACACAATTTATAGTTTTTCAATTATACGCATTTCTACAATATAGCAGTTGTCATATGCAGTCATCGACTACCTAATTTTTCCTCGACACCAAAACTGTAGTAAAAAAAAAAAGCTCAAGAGTTCATACACTAAAGGACAACCCCAAAAAAGTACCACATTTTGTCTCGTGTGGAAAAGCTTTAAGAAGCAAGAGATAAATTTCCTGACAAGCAAGCAAAATGATAAACTCCTTGGCAAACTGTCAATCGGCGAGCGAAGTTAGCGAAGCTCTTCAACAAGGTACTGCGATGTTTTCACACTTCTCTCAACATTTAACTACGATAATCACGATAAAATATCCTTGAAAGCGATTCTGAACCCCAGGAAACACTTCTTTTGACATTTTTACCGGCTTTTTTGTTAAATAATTAGTAAAAGTGAAGATTCTACATTCAAAACAGTGCAGTTTTACGCCCTGTTCTTGTAAACATCTTATGGTTAAAAGCTTCAGACAGAACAGTTTGCTATATAATTTTTTCATGAATATTATCAAAAGGTAATCATACGATTTCTCGTTCAATTCGGGAATAATTCGCACTTGTGTGTTTTTCAAAGAATTCAAATTGTACTCGCCCTACGGGCCAGAGCAATTTTGAAAAAGCAAAAACACACTCGTGCAAATTAATTCCAAATAGACCAAATCGGCTAATGCGTTGCTATGTACGTTTCTACCCAATAGACCTTTTACCAAAATGGTGACCGCAAATTAGATTGAGTAAAAATTTAAATGAGTGAAAAATTAATACCAGCACTAGAAAGAGCAAAAGAGCCGAGAAAACATTTTTCAAAATTTGGGTCACGCCATACCCCCAGACATACATTTCTCTGTAAATTTGGCAAATTTTGAAAAATGTTTTCTCCGCCGCTATAACACCTAACATAATGAATCTTTGCAGGTTTACTAAAGTTGAGGTGCTCTTTCTAGTGCTGGTATTAATTTTTCACTTAAAGTTTTACTCAATCTAATTTGCGGCCGCCATTTTGGTAAAAGGTCTATTACAAACTTCTGGGAATAAGAACTTTTGTTCCAAAAATTTCAATATTATTTCCATGTGATATCAACATAAGAATATTACTCCCAAAAGATTTGAATTGCGTGGAAACGTAAATAGCAACACGTTAGCCGATTTGCTCTATTGAACTAGAAACCGTATGATCATTACCACGGGCGATAGGATAATAATATCTGGATTCTCTTGAAATGTATTCAAATTAAACAGAAAATATTTATAAATTACCTTGATTTGCTGTAATTCTGCCTTTTTGTATCCCTCCTTACGTTTAAGAATGCCAAATATCCTGTTAGAACGCCCGTAACTGATTTTAAACAAACCCCAACCACAAGCTTACCAGCCTCGGTACTTGTGGGGTTAATTGATGGTTTGGGCTTCCTGTGGTACCTGAATGGCCGTTGATCTAGAACGTTTGAATTTTCTTCTAAAATATCCTCTTCGCTTCAAATCTTTAGAAATTTTCTTGTTTCATCATAACGATTTTGAGTAATCGATAAGCTTTGGCTGTGTAGTTTCTTCAAATGGCTTCAAAAGGGGGCGTTTTGGGGCTTCTAAAGTTGAGGGGTCAGGAGAGAAAGGTGGCAAGGTAGGCAGCTTCGGAAGCCAAATCAAACATTAACTCGTCTTAGAACCCGATTTTTGTTACCTTCCCTTCCTTCGTTTGGCATGAAAATTCAACAGAGGGACGAATATTATCCTTGACTTGACTCGGTTTTTAGGAAAGACATTCAACGGTTCTCGCGCATGCGTGTAGACCACTCTTCAAAGTTGCATTGTTATGTAAATCACGAGCCTATATAAACCCAGGAGTGCCCGATATCGCCCGATATTTTCTTTCTCTGTGCGTACAAGCGTCTCAGAGAAACCATTTTCGCCTTTTCTCAGGATGTCCGATATCGAAGAAGACCTTCTTCGTTCTGAACAAGGCGAGAAAGATTTGGAGCCGTCTAATGTCTATTCAAGTTCAACCAGGACAGCGACCACGAGAGTCAAATTTTTGACCCAACACTCTCGCTCGTTCCTTCTGGTTCAGAAGACGAGAGTGGTGAAGACCCTTCTCCAGATGATCTCGAGGAATTCGGTCTAGCGCCATCTTTATTTGATTCCTCAGATTCCTTTGGTGCTAAGGTGTCAGGAACTTTGGCACGAAAAGTGACTGAGTCATTCACCAAAAACCGGCCAAAGAGAAAATGGAGGCGGTCGCCGAGAAATACAAGACGCCTGGAAATTGTTCACAGGCATGTGTTCCAAAGATCAATCAAGCTCTTTGGGCTGAATTTTCGAGGCCTGCAAAAGTGCGAGACTTTGGTCTACAGGAAATTCAGAAAAACCTGGTTAAGCTTTCCCAAATATTGACCGTTTCAGCCCGGTCGGTCATTAAAAGTCAAAAGAACAAACGCCAATTAGATAACAAAAAGCTGTTAGGCGAGCTTTTTTGACGCTTTGTCCTTTTTGGGTAACGCGTCATTCCAAATTGTCAATGAAAAGAAGAGAATTACTGAAGCCTGAAGTGAGCAAGAGCTTTCGCTCTTTATGTTCTTCTTCAATCCCATTAACGAGCAACTTGTTTAGGGATGATTTATACAAAAATGTAGATGACATCACCAAAACCAATGAAATCACAGCCAAAGTTCTGGGAAATTCTAGTCACAGCTCCAAGTCAAGCTCTGCATCAAAACGCTCAGAGGCAAAAGTAAGTGGCGGGCGTCCTTTTTTACAGGAAAAATTTTGTCAGAACTACTATCCAGAGTATTACAGAGGATCAAAAAACTACCAGTCGAGAAAGTCGGACCAGCCAACAGCAGATAAACATCAAAACATCTTGAATAATGTAAGTGTTTGTGCTGGTAAACTGCAGCTTTATGTTAAAAACTGGCGTCAAATCACCTCAGATCGCCGGATTTTACAGTCTATCCAGGATTATAGACTAGAGTTCGAATTAGAACCTTTTCTCATCCGACCTCCGAAAAGGCCCATTTTTTCAAGTGCAGAAGTTATTGCAATAGACGAGGAGGTCACCAAATTACTTGATAAGGGTGCTATAATAGAAACAAATCATTGTCACGGTGAATTCATCTCGAACATTTTTCTGGTACCTAAGAAAACAGGTGATTTGAGGCCAGTAATTAATCTAAAACCTCTTAATGCGTTTGTTCAAAAGATTCATTTCAAGATGGAAACCATTGAAATGGCAAAACAGTTAATCAATCCAGGGGATTCATGAAATCGATTGATCTTAAAGATGCTTATTTTAGCGTGCTCATTCATAAAAACGATCGAAATTTTTTACTATTTGGCAAGAGCTCGTTTCAGTTCGTTTGTTTACATTTTGGCTATAGTTTGTCCTCTCGTGTATTTACGAAGATACTGAAACCAGTCTATGCACATCTTCGAACAAAAGGTATCAAAACGTCTTATTATGTCGATGACACTTTAAATGTTGGCTCGTCCATGGACGCGTGTACAGAACACAGCCGTATTATAGTGGAGTTACTTACTAGCCTGGGTTTTCAGGTGAACTTCTGCAAGTCTCAGCTCAAACCCTTTTTTGAAATAAATTCAATTTCCTTTGCAATCTCTTTACCTGAAGATAAAGTTAAGAAAGTAATCAGTGTGTGTTCGGGTCTGCGTTATTTAAATACCAACCCAATTATTCGACAGGTAGCCCAGGTGTCTGGCAATTTGGTTGCATCTTTTCCAGCAGTCAAGTATTTGCAGCTTTTTTACGGATCCATCGAATCATGTAAGTCCAGTGATATTTCACTGGGGGCTTGTTACGACGATGTCGTCGCTCTTTCAAGAACGATCTGTCGTGGGTGATTGAAAATGTGAGCCGTTATAATGGTAGACCTATTCGGGCGCCCCCGTTCTCTCACATTATTGAATGCGACGCAAGTCCCGACGGTTGGGGGGGCATTGTAATGGGAGGTTTTCGGGTGGCCACTGGAGTCGTGAGGAATGAGAAAACCATGTTAATTACCTGGAACTTCTAGCTGCATTTTTTTGCGTTAAAGTGTTTTGCACCTAATAGGGCAAACGTTTTTCTGAAATCTGATAACACGACTGCCGTGAGCTATGTGAACAAGATGGGTGGTATTCATGTGTCTTCACTGAATAGTCTATCAAGAAAATTGTGGTTGTGGTGTATGGAGTGCAACATTAGCGTCACTGCCCAACACATTCCTGGGCGCGATAATATTAACGCTGACTTTTGTTCGCGCACTTTCAACGACCGAACTGAGAGGAGTGTTGACCCAACGATTTTTTCGTGGGTTGTTGATCGAGTGGCTGATAAGCCCGAGGTGGACCTTTCTGCGTCATGCCTTAATAATAAATTGACTAAGTACGTTTCGTGGCATCCTGATCCCGAAGCATTTGCCACGAATGCCTTTACGCTGTGCTGGACTGACATGAACTGTTACATACCCCCCCCCCCGTTTTGTCTCCTTCCAAGAGTGTTAACGAAAGTGAAACAGGACCAGGTATCACGTGTTCTACTCATTGCACCAGTTTGGGAGACCCAAATTTGGTACCCGATGTTGCTGAATGCCCTAGTCCAGCGTCCAATTCTACTTCCAAGGTGGAATCGTCTCCTCACTCTGGCCCACAACGGCGCCGTTCACTCACTTCGTCATCAGCTGCTACTGGCCGCCTGGCCTATATCCGGGAAAGCTTGCAGAATCAAGGCGTTTCAGAACGGGCTTCCGAGCTCATCTGTATGTCATGGACAAGCGGTACCCAAAAAAATGGAGTGAGTGGTGTAGCTGGTACTCTAGCGTCCAAGCAGATATTCTTCTTGCACCTGTAACAGTGTTTGTGGATTTCCTGGTTCATAAATTTGATGAAGGCAAGTGTTATAGAGTACAGTGAATACGTATCGATCGGCGATAAAACAATCAAAACTGTTTGTGGCAGGGATGTTGGTTCACACCACCTCGTATCAAGATTGATGAAAGGACTGTTTGTTGTGAAACCCACAGCCCCTAGATATAGCTGTATATGGGACGTGTCCACTGTAACTACGTATTTACGTGGTTTTGTTCCTCTTGAAGAACTTTTACTGAAAACTCTTTCTCATAAACTGTTTATGTTGATTGCCTTGGTAACAGCTCAAAGAAGTCAAACTCTAAAAGCGCTGACTGTCAATGACATGACCATCAAGGACAATAGTATAATCTTTGCAGTGAGAAGTCGACTGAAAACTTCGAAACCTGGCAGTGGTCCGCTTCAAGTTGTCATCCCAAGTCTTTGTCCAGGCGACAGTGCATTAAAAGAACGGCAGCTCATCGTGAGGACAATGCTTAATTATTGATATATCGCATTGTAAGCCTTACAAGAGTGTGTCACCTAGTACTATTGGCCGCTGGATTAAGGTGATTCTTGAACGATCAGGTATAGATATTGAACAGTTCAAAGCTCACAGCACGCGAAGTGCTGCCACATCTAAGGCCTTTCTCATTTGCGTTCCTGTTTCAAGTATTTTGAGTCTTGCTAACTCGTCTAACGAATCAACGTTTTCTAAATTTTATTAAAAAAAAAAAAACTTAATTTGTTCTGTTTCTGACCAAGACATAGGTCGAATTATTGTTTCATGATTGAAAGTTGTGTTATGGAGAATTGAAGTTTATTGTTCACGTTATGTATTGGGCGTTATTCTATGACACCTTTTGTCTCCTTTTGTCTCCTTGTTTTGAAAAACGTATAATGAGGTCATAATGCGGAGTATATATGAGGAGAATTCAAAATTAGACAAGAGGTAACTTACCTTACCTTCTCAAGAAGAAGAGTTGAATTTTCATGCCAAACGAAGGAAGGGAAGGTGACAAAAATCGGGTTCTAAGACGAGTTAATGTTTGATTTGGCTTCCGAAGCTGCCTACCTTGTCACCTTTTCCTGCTCTCTCTCCTGACCCCTCAACTTTAGAAGCACAAAAACGCCCCCTTTTGAAGCCATTTGAAGAAACTACACAGAAAAAGTTATCGATAACTCAAAATCTTTATGTTGAAACAAGAAAATTTCTAAAGATTTGAAGCGAAGAGAATATTTTAGAAGAAAATTCAAACGTTCTAGATCAACGGCCGTTCAGCTACCACAGGAAGCCCAAACCATCAATTAACCCCACGAGTACCGAGGCTGGTAAGCCTGGGGAGAATCTACAGAGCACTCAGTTGATGTAATGTATTCATAAAATCGTCGTTCTATCTATTGTATTATGTGTTGTTCATTGTATTTTCATGATTATATTACATCAACTGCGTGCTCTGTAGACTCTCCCGGTAAGCCTGTGCCCCAAAGTGTTGCGTTTGAATCCGTACGGTTCAACTGTAGCCAGCGGTCTGTCGACGCGAACATGATATCCCCTCGTCAGTGAAGTCAGTTACGGGCGTTCTAACAAGATATTTGGCATTCTTAAGCGTAAGGAGGGATACAAAAAGGCACAATTACAGCAAATCAAGGTAATTTATAAATATTTTCTGCTTAATTTGAATACATTTTCAAGAGAATCCAGATGTTATTATACTATCGCCCATGTCATTACCTATACAAATAAACTATAAAGTAATGAAAGAAATGTGAAAGTATAACAAAATAAGTAGAACAGAACCTGAAAGAGTAAGCCTCTCTTCTAAAGCAAGCAATGCTTCATTCACATGAAGTCCATGAAGATCAAGAGAATACTGGTCACCATCCGAATTTCTGCAGAGGAGAAAAGAAAAGAAAACAGCAATCAGAAACATCATTAAGCAGAACCTCATTTGACCGTCGTTCCCCTTGCAGAGCCTCCTTTGACCTCCTTTGACCTCCTTTGACCTCCTTTGACCTTCTCTTGTAGATTTCTTGTTTGGGCAAATTCAATGGCTGACGAGGGAATTCCATGTTGAATTTCACTCGAAAAACCGATGCAGTATGTTGCATAGTATCGTGCAACTTCATAAATGGTATACCTTCTCTACCGTGGCCACCACCTCTCTGATTAGTTGTTCACAAGAACGCAAATTTATCTATTGATATACTGAACTAGAAACATTCTTGAAATCTTAAGTGCCCAGTTTTGTGCCACATAAAAGGTGACTCACAATTAAGTGGGATACAACAAATGAAAACATATTTTTCTTACCTTTTTCCATATTTTGCTTTAAAAAATGTAGTATACCTTGTTTATTTTTGAAAGTTGCACCATTTTTGAAGTTGCACGATACTAGGCAACTATACTGTATCGGTTTTTCGAGTGAAATTCAACATGGAGTTCCCTCTTATTGTGCCAAAAAAAAAAAAAAATGAAAAGTGAGAAAAAAAACGCCTTTTTATTTAGTTTTTATTTTATTTTTAAAACTAAAAAAAACCCCGGTAGGTTTTGAAATTGATCCATGGTAAGACCTAGATTCTTAAAGTTGGGGGCACCTTTGATGGTCAGTAGGGGAGAGCCGGGCTTACTAGGTCTTGAATTTGAAATTCAAGGCCTGCTAGTCCTTGTCCTGCTCAACCACAAGCCGTTCCAAGCTTGAAGAGTCAGGAACTACCAAAGTCCGTGTCCTGTTCGGTTTATCCATCTATCAGTACCCGTGCAATGGACTGGGTTGAAAACTCTAAACTCTGGTCTTGGAGGAAAACGTAACATCTCATGAGCTTTTAATACGTGTGGGATATGATTTTACTTAATTGCACATGTATGTGACGTAAAATCTAAGACAAAGCGACGTAATTTTTTCACAGCTTCGAAGTATTCCTTGTAGTTCATTACCAAGCTATTTAAGAGCTTACAAGCGTTCGCACCATATCGAATGTTCACGCTCCCACAAATCAAAAGAGGTGATGATCTCAAAATGTCTCCCATAAAATAGATTGGGGCGTGGCTGATTTTTAAACCAGTTCAAATGCACGGGCTGGTGCTTTCATTGAAATTCAAGACCTCGTGCCTGCAGTCCTCGGTCTTGAATTTCAACGAAAGCACCAGCCCGTGCGTTTGAACCGTTATATACATGTCCTATGCTTATCACTCTGAACATAGAGTAAAAAAAGAAGAGCTAGAAATATTGCTAAGCTTGGTCAAGCTGTAAAAATATGAGGATTCTTTGCTAAAAACTTACATGAATACAGCGAAAAGAGTTCAGTCGGCCAGCGAAAACATTCAAATTCAGTTTAGCAAACAGTAATAATAATAATGGAAACTTTATTTTAACATTTTTTACAGCAATTGCAAATCTCTCTACTTAAAGGCAATCCACAA